>CABFOW010001045.1:55472-76166 GCA_902141385.1 Timema californicum
AAGATGTCTTGTCAGAGGTGAAGGAAGGGTTTGGTAATCAGATAAATCTTTGCCAGGACCGAGGATTAAACCCCGGCCGCCAGCATAGAAGTCTGACACCTTACCCCTTCTTCTCTGTCAAGTCCATTTATTATCATAACATGCTATTAATCTACTTCAGTCTTCTTAATATGAATGCTAATTGTAATGTATAAAACAACTTTCAGAATGGCGATAATCTACCATAAATTGAATATTTTAGCTGTCAATATTTTTATTTGCAAAGCTTCTCAATAAAATTGCTGAAGTCAAATTGAAGTTTTGAAAGTTTTGCACACTCATAAACTCTTTGATTTTCTCGACCTTTTTTTTATGTAGTTAACATTTAATTTTTATGTTTTTCATCCCTTAGATATGTAGAGAACAGTTTGTAGCCCTTCACTCTCAACCTATTCTTGAAGATCTGTCTCGATTCATGGTTAAAAAATTCAGCTACTCGGACAGGTAAGAATCTCCCAACAAATTGTATTATAATCATCATCATCATCACTGTCTCATAGTACTTGTTCGGGATATACACCTATGTAGCTTTTACACCAATGGTTTTAGGGATTTGGTTAGCTATATTTCAATTTTCAAGCGAGTGTACCCACATTTGCATGAAGAGATAGTGGAAAACCATTTTGTAAAAACCACCCTCAGTACACCCAACCAAGATTCGAACCTCGATATTCCCGTCTTCGGTCAGTCTATTCTACTTTGAGAGTAGCGTGTTAGACCGTGCAGCCACCGAAGCAGGTTCGTGTGTGTGTGTGTGTGTGCGTGCGTGTGCGCGTGCGTGTGTGCGTGCGTGTGCGCGTGCGTGCGTGTGCGCGTGCGTGCGTGTGTGTGTGTGTCGATTTAGTAATGTTTACGTGTAAAGAGCTTTCCCTACATTGCTTGTTCCTCTCCCAAGATTCCCTGTCCATTCCATTAGCAGTGTAGCTGTCCACTTGGTGCTAGATTTTTCTTAACAGAAAGAATTTAATTTTAAAACTATAAAATTTCTACATCTTTTTCAGTAGCATTGTGATACATTATATTTTAATCCAACACCTGCTTACCACTGTTTTTTATAATTCTAAATGGATTATGTTAATGTTTTTTTCTCTCTCTCTCTTTCCCTCTGCTTTTTGATAAAGGCAATAATTTAGGAATATAAAAGAATGTGTTTCAGTGTCTGTGAGACTTTTTTTACTTTAGAAGATAAGAGAAAGGCAGGAAATGTCACATTCCTGCATTGGATTCTTCCCGCATGTTTCTCTATTTCCATAGATTCACTTTCTTCACTCGTTGGTCACTAAATTATTATTTATTTTTATCAATTTCAATAGCATCATTCACCTACTGGGCCTCATCTTTAAAAAATTTATCGTGATTTGAAAGAGAAGAATTGTGGTATTAAAAATGTGATATAAAGATTGATTTTTGATTTTATTGGCGCCAGTAATAATCGAAGGTATCGAGGAATTAAATTTGACATCCTTATATTAAATATTGATTAACCATTGGGCTTTTCTCATTGCTAAACCTTAACCGAAAACATAACGACTAAAATAAATCTTCACTATTTCATTCCACACAAATGCACAAAATAAATTATTTAAATTTTCAGATATCCTTTCTTGTTACATTTTACAGTGTTTACAATGCGCGTTGCCATTATGTAGGTTTTAACAAGTGAACAAAATCCCAGCTATCGTACTCTCTTGTTTTCAGTGAATTGACAAACGATGGTTCCGTGGTGGACATGTCGAAACGGAAACTTAACCAGATACTGACAAGGGTTCCATCGAAAGGAGACCTTGATATTACCAATGTGCTCAATTCCGTGTATTTCTTCAGTTGAGTTGGCACGTACCGACTCTGACATCGGCTGTGTCGTCTGTAGTAATTTGGATATGTACTGTATGTACCTTTTTATTACACGCGTGTACATTGCACATAGATATGTGTTTCAATCTTTAATGAAGTTTATATATATATGATTATTTAATTTTTATAAAATTTCTTAAAAATAATTGACTATTAAAAAAATAATTATGTTGACATAAAAAGTCCAAATTTTTTAAGGGGTGTGTGAGAATTGTTTTTTGTTGATGTGAAGTTCATTCAAAGCTAAATTTTAAAACACAAATAAAAGACAAATACTAGTTTTTTTTTATACTTATTTTTATATTTTAAATACTTCAAAATAAAGTATTTAAATGTTTTTTTTAAAGCATCACGCCATACCACCTTTTCATGCTATGCATATAACTACTAATAACGCTAATGTGGTAGGGATGAGAATGGTTAAATTTAGATGAAGCGAACCCACATTTGCATGGAAGGAGAGTGGTAAACCGTTTAGGGAGAACCTCCCACAGTTCACTCGGCCGAGATTCGAAGCTCGATCGTCCTCGGCAGTCTAGCTCAACACGACTAGCGCGTTAGCTAACTAAGCCACCGCGGCGGATAATTCTTTAATAGTTGCTACACTTATACGATTATGAAAATTACTAATAATTTACTACAAACATACAGAGGAGGATAGAAGGGCCTACACACCAGAAAACTGTAGCCCTCAATGTTCATAAATAAAACACATTATTATGTAATTTTTGGGGTGCATTACTCCCCTTCATTAGCAGACAAGAGTAAAACATAGTTGATCTATGTATGGCTAGAGGTGGGGCATGGTCCCTTAGATACTAATGTTGCCTCTTTCTTGATTTAAAAAAAACCTTTTAAGCCTTTGATTCTGTAGTTGTAAAATCCATGGGTTTTTTTTGTCAAGAAAAAAAATGTTTATTACTAATCATTAATAATTCAATAAATTCTAGTCTTTGTAGTTTTGTTAAGATGAGAATATGTTAAATGTTTCAGTACAAATAAGACAATTGAGATATTTTATTGTTAAATGTTCCTGATTATCATTCATAGGTTTATTTGGTTTGGAGCTAATCTTTTAACTCGTTAATTAATCAGGGATAATATCAGATTCAAGATTCGGGAAAAATAAATTTGTCTTCTATATTTTGAATGGTAATCTGTTTCATAGCACTGATACTGCCTATTAGTGGTTTACCCCCCAACATAATTATACAGGAGAAACTAAACAACCAGACCCCAGAACATTAAATTTTATCTATTTTAGGGTCGAGCCACTTATAAAAAGAAAATTCAATTCAAAATTTAAAAAAAAAATTAATCTCACATTTTTTTCTGAACGATCCTTTTAAAGATTAGTGTGTTTACCCCAAACCAAACAAAAAAAATTCCCTAAATAATTAGGATATGATGAGTATTAATATGTTTAAGAGAAATAACACTTCCTTTTTAGTATCTTTAAATTGTGATAATATTGTATTGTGTTGAACTTTTTTTTAAAAGGCTTTATTACTATGTATATAAAAAAGTAATAAAATTGTTTTTGATGCTGTTATCAAATAGTGTGTTTTTAACTTTGCAACTGCCACTTTAGAAATATGTTTTATCTACCAAATAATCAAGTATCTGAACACCCAAAATTAACGAAGTTGAGGTTATTTTTTAAGGTAATAATTTTTTTAACGAACAGGTGTCATTAGAATGAAAAAAAGTAATTTCACTGGTTTGGACAAATAGAATTTATTAGGTCACATTTTACAAAAAAAAAATGCCCAAAAGAATGGAATTTACAGTTTTAAACATATTTACATAGTAAATTACACTTTTAAATTAGAACCCTAAACAAATAGGAACATTGTTTGGATTATTTTTAAATGTGCTACTTATTTTCTATTATTGAATCTACATTAGTCATATATAATATATCCATTCTAATAATTTCACATATAAAAAATATTCTAAAAACATGAGATAATTTGTATATGATAAAAAACATATAAAAGTCATTTAAGCTTTCGGGCTTATGGTCTACATGCTTAAACCTAGGTCTCGCTAGGTTTTGTCAAACAAGATTCTTACAAAATTGTTTTAATCAATCCAACTCTAAAATCAATTACAATTTTTCTTTAAATTAATTGTCATTCACTCTACAAATCTAAATTTTAGAAACTATAAGTATCAATAGTGTGACACTTTTTTAAATTCTGATTTTGTTTACAATAAATCTTGTATAAAGTATAAACAAATAATAGTTTTTTTTAGTTATATACTACTTGCAAAAAAAAAAGTCCCAGTGTAGCATTTATTGGGAATATATGCTCCAAAAATAAAGAACAAAACTTTAAGCTCAAGAAAACTCACCGAAAATCCCCCACTGTGCTGCGCCAACTTACTGTTTCCCACACACAAGAATAAAGACGACTTGCCTCCACCAAAATATCGATCGTCTGAACGAGGAAAAACATTGAGTTAGTAAAATGGTATATCCCTCAAGGCGGGGTGTGGAATGGTGTGGCGCGCCTGCGCAAAAAGAGTGTTATTCATCGAGAATGTTCAGCCAGCTCCACGCATGTACATTTTAACCCCTCCCTCTCGTCGCTGTGTCTTGTTGACCTATGTCTTGTATTCACCCCTCATCCCCCTCTTTGAGCTGGTATAATCGTATAAATACTCATGTTGTGCATCATGGAGGCTACTTCTTGGCAGGGCCGTCCCCTAGGACACACCTTGGGTGTCTAGGAAATAGTCTCAAGGTACTAAAACCCCTTTTCGGCAGTTGTAATTTGGAAATTCTAGTGGCGTCGTATTCGACTTATAAATATATCAGGTCTTTTAGGACTTAGAAAATATTCTGAGAATTTCAAAATTAGAATCTTTGCGCCATATTTAAATTTAGCTTGCATTCACTTTCATAGCCAGACAGAATACAACCGTTAGGGCACCACAAAATAACCAGGGTAGACAGTTATTTTTTTATTAGAAGTTTGAAACAAATTTTACTTGAAAGCTTTTATGGGTTTAACAAAGGTTTTATTGGAGGGGGTTGCCGTCTATTCTAACCTACTTCGGGTTGTACCTTAACTGGTGACCAAATGTATAATCCAAGGCAAGAAATTGCTATTGTGTGCCAGGATTCTCTTTAAAGATTTTATTTTGACAGGGGCTTGTTAAAGTTTCTGCAATGAACACTAAAGGCAACAATGCCGAAATATATTTATGTTAAAATGTGTTTGTGATTACTACTACTATAGAAGACAGAAGAAAGGAAGAAGATGTCACCTTTGTGCATTGGACTCTTCCCACATTTTTCCTCTTTCCCTAGGTGGGCTTTCTTCATCAAATTTATTCTTAATAGTTGATTTTTCCTTTTTCTTTAGTTTTATCAATTTCCTTTATTATAAAATGCAATGAACACTAGTAATTCAATGGCCAACGATCTAACCTTGTTTTATTTTCCTGGATTTATATTTTTGGTCAAAGTATTATAATATTTGTAAGGGTTATACTAATTAGGTACAATGTGTTAAAAAAAAGATTGAATTTAGAGAAAAGTTACCATCATATGTGGAGCAAGAGAGTGGAAAAACAATTTGCGGGGAAGGGGGGCAGGAACTGAATGGGATTCAAACCCTGAAATCACAATCATCAGCAGTCCAGTCTATTGCAGGTGTGATTCTTTAGTTCAGGGGTTGGAAAAATTGGGAAAAAGAGTACTCCGAATTTTAATTCTCTTTATTGAAATTTCTAATTGTGTTAAATTAAAATATGTAATTTCATAGAAAAATAGAAAATAGTTATTTTTCATTTAATTATGTCTAGTTAAAAAAAATTGGACAATTATTAATTTATTTAAAAATTCAAATGTGTGTAATTATAAATTCTTTCATGCTATTCTCAAAGTGAAAATGCCTTCTCGCACACCTCTAAAAAGAGCTAATTGTTTGATTCTTAAATGGTATCATAATCAACTGTTTCCATCCATGGGTCAGGTCAGTTTAGTAATATGCCTCCATCTTTCCCTATCCTTTCCACCATTCACACTCCGCAAGTTTTCCAATTTAAATCCTTGTATGCCTAACTTAACAGATTACGTTTTTGAATCCTCAACAAAGGACATTATCAAATTAACGCAGATTCAAACTTTGCTTTCATTTAAAACACACACTGTTCATCTTTCAAAACTTTGTCTTCCGTTTAACTGCTAGCCCACATGGTATAAGGTGTCACACTCTCAAACATGATTACAGATTAAGAAAATATCGGGGTTCAAATCTTGATCGGACGTACCGTTATTGGTTTTCCTTTCTCCCTCCACACAAATTTGAACACACTGCCACTAAAGTCAACCTTTATTCCTGGCACCCGCCTCTGTGGCGTAGTTGACTAACGCGCTTGTCATATTGAGCTTGACCTCCGAGGACGGGGAGATCGAGGTTCGAATCTCGGTCGGGTGAACTGGGGGTGGTTTTTCCTAAATGGTTTTCCACTCTCCCTCCACGCAAATGCGGGTTCACTTCCTTTAAAGCTCCCCAATTCCTAATCCATTAGAGTAATTAGTACTTAAAAAGCGTATAACCCGAACGGGTAGTAAGACGCGGTGCTAAATATTATTATTTATTCCTGGCACATTAGCGCAATAAGTACACATGTGTGTAACCTGAATGTATTACTTTAAAAAAAAAAAGTCATACCATTATATATTGGGGCGGGAGAGGGGAGTTTGCCCCTACACTTTAGCCTTTCTGCCTATACACAAACAATTAAACTAAATTTTAAGTCATGACCTGGGTCCACCAATTTACAAGAGTGTGGATTTTAAAATGTGGAACATGTTTTTAATATTTAGGAGTGCGCGAAGCTTTTAAACTTCAACTTTGCTTCAAAACAAATATCAGCTTTAACTTTAATTTGAAAATAAATTTCAGCTTAGACAAGTCGCCAATAAAAATGTTTACTGCTATGTTATGCATTTTGTTCAATTATTGCCATTCTGAGCTGTTATATAAGTTACAAATTAATATTCAAATGAAGATCTAAGTAATTGAATGGTAGGCTGCGATATCTTTATATAAATAAAATGAAATACTAGTAACAATTGTGCAATTACACATTTTCCAAATAATAATATTTAGCACCGCATCTTACTACCCGTTCGGGTTATATGCTCTAAGTACTAATTACGCTAATGGATTAAGAATTGGGAAGGTTGAATTAGAGGAAGTGAACCCGCATTTGCGTGGAGGTAGAGTGGAAAACCATTTAGGAAAAACCATCCTCAGTTCATCCGATTGAGATTCAAACCTCGATCTCCCCGTCCTCAGCCGTCGGGCTCAACACGCCAAGCGAGTTAGACAACTACGCCACAGAAGCGGGTCATTTTCAAAGTAATTTTAGTGCATTAAAGTAACGAAAAAATCTTTTTTCAAGCCTAAAATTAACAAAAAATGTTCAAACTCTGATTTGGCTTAGAGATTATTATATATATTCAATCATTCTTCGTTTCAAATGGAAAAAATTGGACTTGTCACATGCCTAATATTTATTCTCACAAACTTTTTTTTCTTCAACACAAAGTGTATATAATTATTTCTCGTCTTCACTTTGACTAGACTTTCTGGATATTATCTCACAAGTGTTTTTTATTAGGACACTTTTAGATGCCTAATTGGGCTATTTGTTAGCTTCACTTATCTTAGGAGACAGTTTGAGGAAGTTGAATTTTAAAGTAAAGAATTGGCACTCATTTGTAGAAACGGTCTTAAAAGTCATCTGGAAGAAATTCTTCATTACATTTCACCTCATTTAAAAGAAAAAAAGTCATTTAGTTTCTTACAACATTTAAGTCAAGCAAATAAAAACTTGTGGGTTTGGGAAAAGTTAACTTTAGTTTTTTTGTTTTTTAATTCTTATATATAACATACATTATTAGACAAGTGATTCACACACATGACTTAAAAAATAAATGCAAGATAGCCTGACTAATGTTTACAAGATTCATATCAAACAATAAATATAAAATTTTACAATTTAGCATCGATTATTTGATTTATTAACTTACCCTGAAAGGTAGCAGTCCTACCTCGACAGCCAACACGATTGTTCTATCCTTTAAGCTGCGCCATAGCAGAACTATTAAAGGTAAGCATGCTACCTTACAAGCCTAACGAAGTGTACAGTACATAACATACAGGGTGTACCATAACGTCTAGGACCTACTTCAGCAGTTGACAAGATACAGAAGAACAGTGAAAAACATTTATTCAATTTGAGATAATCATGTTTAATGTGGAGATGCTCACCATTATAAAAAGGGCTCAAAATGGACACCGAAAGCCTGCAGTTGTCGTGTCTTAGAATGTTACATTATTTCAAAAACACATCACATCACTTGCATTCAGGCAAAAGGCAGCCATTTTGAGCATTTTGTATGGCTATTAATTAATGTGCTTCACCCACTAATTCATTATGCTACCCCTAGTATCAGACCTGATGACTAACTCAAATTCATTTAAGTGAAAATATCAACCTGATCATGGGCATTGACTTTGCGTGCCAATGAACTACCCAGTTACCACATATAGACTCAATACTCCGACAACTAGTGAAAGATGGCCCTGGATAAGAGACAAAACACGATGGCTCAGTGGTAGAGTCTTTGCCGCGCAAAGCCAAATGTCCTGGGTTCGATACACGTTTCCAAGTTGTTTTCATTTAATTAAACTTCCTATAATATAAGCAGCTCTACATTACCCTAGTATAAAATCAGATGGGACATGTTTATATGTACTTTCTCCCTTGTTCGTGTGTCTCCTGCCCAAGAGTGAAGTGGGTCTCACATATTGTATTGCATATTGTTTGATGTTCTTAACGAATCAAAATTCTGGTCCTAATTAGCTAGTATCAGTAATGCTCTTAGACTAGTTTATCCAAGCAGTGTTTTAGATATAATCATGCTAATAAGCATTTGACCAGTATTAAATAAATTTTGCACACATACACAAATAAAAAGTATATAATATAAATAGGTCATGCTCATTGAGAAAATAAATATTAATGCACAAGTTAAATTTTTCATCAATATAGTTTTCTAAAAAAAACATTACAATGTCAATATATTTATAGATATTTTTTTTAAAAAAGTATCATTTTACTGCTACATTGTCATAAAAAAAATTAGCAAGAAAAATGATTGGTTTAATATATCCATACCTAATTTGCCAAGTTATAACTTTTACTGATTTCAGAACCAAACACACCAACACACAAAAGGTATTAGTCTTACCTTGACCAATATAATTCTGGTTTCATTTTAAAAAGCTGCGCCATAGTGTAACCCATTAAGGCAAACTTACACAGGTGTACTCCAAGTATTGTAATATGTCGTGCCAGTTTATTTTAAAATTCATTAGTCAAGGGAATAATTAGACCTATATTTTAGGGACTTTTACTACCAAAAAATCAAGGTGTTCATTCAATCCTGACACGATGGACTGATAATGGTTATTTCCACTAGCGGTTTACCATATTCTCACAAAATTAATACAAAACCTCCTAGTCTTTCAATATGTTTATTGTAAGTTTGTCTCGAATGGGTAGTAAAGAGCTCACTCAACACCCACAAAACTTACTCCGGCGTATTGTTGTAAGTTTGCCATCGAAGATTTAAGTAAAGTCATCCATTATGACACTAATTTAATAGTCTTTGCAATTGTGGTAACAGTCATAGCACATAATAGAGTAACTAAACAATAACTAAAATTTTCATATGTTTGACATCTGAGGGGGGTAGAAAAAAAAAATTTGTTTCCAGTTAAATAATTTCAGCAAACTATCTTTATTGAATATTGAGATTTTTTTTACAGGCTACATATTGATTTGATATAAGACTAGCACAATATTGCTTAATTATTAAAGTATAAAGATTGATCGCAACAAAACACATGCATTAAAAATCTTGATTAAAAGTCACAAAAAACTGTCACAACAAAAGGTAACTGGGTGTAATCAGTAAAACTTTACTTATAATAGAATGTCTTGTAAACTATGAGACACGAGTCATAAAATCAACATTTATCAGAGCACGATTCTTAACGCTTTTTCCAATTGTTACAGCTTTATTATATTAACTTACTGGAATGATAAATGGTTTAAAGATATTTTCCTGTATGGTTACTTTGATCCAACCACAGATGATGAATCCATCAACGAGTTAACAACTAGACCTACGCACTGGTGCTTACTTTGACGAATTAGACCTGCACTCGTCCAATCGACGATGCTTTCTTATTTGTAAACCTAGTTTGTTTTATGGCAATGACTGACATAACTTATATTTATAAAACCCTTATAACTAAAGTGATGTAAAACCAATCAACTTTACAATTAAATATGCCCTAGTTCAATGGATCATAATAAATATCATTGATTGAATAAATTATAGTGGGACTTTGGGGTGTAAGGTTTATTTCTATGACTTTTGCCATCGATTAGCGCCTCAACATGTTAAGTCTTATTTTCATATGTTTTTTTTTTCAGACAGATTAAAATTGTTCAAACTTGTGACTATCGGCAGATTAATAAACATAATTTTACAAGCGGTAACTTTCTACATTAATTTTCCTCTGTATACACTGCTTTAAATTCCAAACAATTTATTCTTCCTGCTTCTTTGCCTACTAACCAAGGCAGATTGAATTTCAACTAAGATTAGAACCAAGGTCTCCTAACTATCCATTCGGCACTTTGGGATAACACTTTAATGTTATAATTACTGCCCAAACTTCAAAATGTATTAAAATTGATAAATTAATAACGTTAAATTATTGTCTATATGCCTTCTCTCAAACAGTTAGTAATACACAGTAATATTTAAAGTTACTTGATAAAAATGTATGAAGTAACTTTGGCAATCCGTCAAAGCGATTTTATCAACTATTTATATAATAGAACAAGTGCTAGGATTTTATAAGATTTAAAAGTGAAATCTAGAAGATTAACCTGGACATACAAAACATTAAAAAAAGTAACTGTCCAGTAAGAACTGATTATCCTCTTAAATATCACAGACTTCACACTTATGCATAAGTGTGTTTTTGAAATTAATTACTTTGGTGACAAACTTGTAGGGTTTTAAATCTTTTTTGAAATTATTTTACATTCTTGACGTCCATTTTTGTACCCGACAATGAAGAAAATATAATGTAAATCACACATTTTTTTTATCCAAGTTGATTTCAACTCTTTCAAATTTTTTTTTTTTACTTTCATAAAAGAAATAGTGTTATAACACACTTAGTTAGATCAGCATGAACAATTTTTTTGCAACAGATTGTTGATTGAATTAAATTTTATAAGATTCTCCAAAACAGTTGGATGAAATATGGGAAAGTTCCTTACACTAAGCTTGAACGCCTCAATGTTAATTTTATGACAATGTAACACATAGTTAAAATTCTGCCAGACACAAATAAACATCTACACATACACTATAAAATACTTTGTTACAATCAATATTATGGACAAAAAAACATAATTCCACTGCACAGCCATCACTATATTATATAATACTAGGAACTAACCATTGTTTTATTAACTAGGCCTATCTATGTTTATGATTAGTGGTGAGCGGAACATCCACTTCGAAACAAATATCAGCTTTGACTTTGATTAGAAAAAAGAAAAAAAATCTGGCTTTGACAATTACAAAAACGTCGACAGTAAAAATATTGATAGCTAAAATACTCTATTTATGGTCAATTAGCGCCGTTCTAACTTGTTTATATACATTATTAGTGTTGGGTTGAATCCACTATATTACAAATCCTAATCTCATCTTTGAACCCAAATTTCGAATCCTGGAAAAATTTATGTAAATAAGATGAAATATAATAAAATAGATAATAGTCCTGACAACTTGGTTCAGTCGGTAGCGGGTCTGCCTACTGAGCTAAGGGTCCCGAGTTTGATTCTCGGCTTGGATAAAAATTCATCATTGATGAAAATATGAATTTACCCTTTCACACAGATAAATTTACGGCCCGGGACTGGATATTGTGCCTGTCCTAGTCTTGAGATGGATTTGAAGGTATATGAAGCTACGACAGGCCTAGCCAGCCAAATACAAGTAGTAACTTTCTTTACTTAAAAAAAAAATCATTTGAGGAATTTAACATGCATTTTCTGAGATTACTGATTATATCAGAACACGAGAATTTCTATGAACCTATCTTCCAGGATTATTTAACATACCACAATTGACATGTAACAGACTACTTTACTTCCCCTCCACAGGAGGTTGTGCTACGGATTTTATTGATCAATAGAAATCAGTCGACCGACCCTGGCTGGGTTAGAACCCATAAACATCGAGGTCCTGAGGCGAAGAAATTTACCCTAAAACCACAGAGATAGAAAAGTAGTAACTAAATTTTAACATTCTGTCCTCTAATGCATTCAGTTGAAGTGTTAAATTAATGGTCTGGGGACAGGTTGCTAGGTTCATCCTATAATTATAGTTGATTCTGAACCACCAATGAGTATTGCTAGAACTCTAAAACAAATCTCGCTTGATAAAGAGAAGAAACTTATTCTTTTTAATGATTTGAATTTTAAATTTGAAATTCTTTAAAACTCTAATGTCCTTAAGGATCCAAGGGCTCATCCTTATAATACATTACAAATTAATATTCATATAAAATAATTTAGGGTAATTAAATTATATGTTGTGATTTATCAGAATAAAACAAAATATTATCAACAATTGTGCAATTAAATTATTTGCAAGTGATTTAAGTGCAAAAATGTATGTAAATAATCACTTTATATATCTATTTTTTCAAGCACAAGACCATTCACAAAAAAAAATTGATTGGAGTTCACTTCGTATTAAAAAAATGTACTTAGCACGCCCCTGTTTTGATGTAAACAAAATTATCTTATAATAATAGTGATTTGTTCTCATTATTCGTTATAACAAAGATTAATGCTTACTCGCTTGTAAATGTAAAATACATCCATACAAAAATTCACGCATGATAAACATTCGATCTCCACAAAAATATGTTATTTGTAAACTCGCATATCAGTAAAGTCTCACAAAAATAAGGCCTTAATATTAACTATGATCAATTATTAATTAAAAGTACCGTATGTCATACTTGGAAACATTTGTCTTATGGTGGGCGACGGTAATTGTTATTAAATTCTAAAACACTTCAATCGTTATCATTTACTTCTTTCTACAGTTGGTAGTTTTCCCAAATTAGGATGATTTCCACAGATTTAAACGTAACACAAATAAGAATTGATAAAACAAAGCACTTTTTTAAAATTAAGTCTACTGCGAGAGTAACGCCTTAAACCATGCGGCCAGTGAAGTTGTTTGTATTCAGGAAGTTGTCATTAATTTCGGCATAAAAAGTGAAAGAAACAATTTGTTCTATTTTGTTTTAAGTGTATTTAAATGAGGAGGGTGGGTCCATGGCCTTAACGTTCAAAGCGGATCCTTGACACAAAAACAGATTAAGAACTGGTGGGTCTAGTGCAAGGCTCAAGCAGATGTGATCTGTGAAGCAGAGATTATTTAAAGTACCGATAGGAGGTTTAACCTACCAAAACAACGCTACAATTCAAGAGAACTTGGCATTTCTCAGAAAACTGTTTCCGAGAGGCCGCACTACCCGGGGGATTTTAAATTTTCAGTAAAATATTAATTAAATGGTTTTTCTGCATAAACATATCATTTAATTTTATATTTGTTTCCAAAACAATAGATAATTTTAGCTGCCATTGGTGTTTCCATTTGGATGTGCGCTCGCATAATTATTTTTGCTGCGATTGGTATTCCTTAACGAATTAAAGTGTATCTACCATCTAAAGGAATGGTAAGTACTAAGGACTTATGGATCAAGACTCTTTAGAAAGCAATCTATTATTGTTGGAGTTTATCTCTTACAGACTACTAAGCACCTTACAGACATTGAGCTTAGGGCCAAAAGTATTAAATGGAACGTAGTCTATTGATTGAAAACTAAATATATTGTTTAGTACTTTAAAACATGCACAGTTGATTTACACACATTATAAAAAAATATTTTTGGCATTTCTACAATATCACAAAACTCCAGTTGAAAAATTATAGTCACCCCCAGGTCAAAGAACAACAGCCTCTAGGTTAAAATGCCTGGGAGAAGCACGAGTCCAACACTGGCATCGTTTGTTACCATCAAGGGGCTTTTTTTAAATCTCATTTTAAACATAATTTCACTAGAGAGAAAGAGACAACCAGCTTCCACAAAACTAGGTTCAGGTATTGACCCAACCCCTGCTTCACACAATCTTATCTAACAAAAAGCTTAAAACAGACTGAACATTACTATGACAATGGTCCCTTTATGATGAAAATGTTGAAAGGGGGTCGTTTAACAAATGCACATTATGAAATGTTTTTATCACTGAGCACTGACACTAGCGAACTCCAGTGTTGATAGACTCAACCTGGCTCGGAGTGCAGCGAAACTTATTAGAGTCTGAGGATCTGGTGTATATTTGTCTGTGGCCCAGGTTCATCATACATTATCACCCTGAATTTTTTTAAATTTCTTCAACCAAAGTTATCATACTATTTATATCAATATTGTTTAACAGTAAGACACAAAAACAGCCATTAGTATCTATTACAGAGCTATCCATTTTCAAAGTCAAACGTCTAACATTAATTTTAGCTAACACAACTTACATATTTTAACAAATCTTAATTTATCAACTTTGGCACTAAAGCAGTCTTTAAATTTGACAAATCTTATGTAATGGATTATAAATTATTTTGCATAGTACACTTAATATCATTTGTAAATATACACAAGTTATAAAGTCAATTTCTCTTATTTTCAATAAACAATTCACAAAATATATTTTTTCACACACACAGAAAAATTTATTAAGATGAGATACATACAAGCTTAATTTAAAATCATAAATATTTGATTCCTTAAAGATTAGAAAACTGTCATGTAAAATTATGGTCATATGTTTGTTTTTTAAGTTAAATACTTACATAAAAATGCCTCAAAATGTATCAAATATATATGTTTAACTGCTCACATTTTTATCCAAAGATAAAAAAGTTGAAAGAATTATTTGTTCTGTTATAAACATAATTTAAGATCAGTTTTCATCCAATAATTATTTCAAAACTATTTTTCATCATCTATTCTAATATGCTATTAATTTTTAAAAAAACTAGATTCATAACAATGTTACTTCTATATCAGGTTTTAGAAAAAAAATACTGCTCTCGATTTTATAGGTTGTTATTAAAGTTTGAAGCATGAAAACCTTTTATAAAAGAACATTTACCAAATAGAAGAAAAAAAATCAAATATTTGTAGATTAAAAATGAATACTCAGAAAAAATATTAAAATATGATTACCCTTCAAGAAAATTTCACAATTCACTATGTATATCTGCTTATAGTTAATCACTTCAAGTTATTAGAAAATTTATTTACGGCTAATTTAAACTCTATTATTTTTTAATTACAAATTTAAGGACTTTAGTAGGACCTACCATATATAAATTTGATAGTTACTAAAAAATTTCAGTGGGAAATTATTCTCAGCTCTACTAACCTGTTTATTCTATGGTAGCAAAAAATCCAAAATTTTCATTAAAATTTACCAATTTTGGTCAAACTACAGGAAAATTCATATTCTTCAATGTAATCATACACTATAACGTAGCAATAAAGAGTTACCATTGAAACTATTTTAAAACTAAACAAACAATCATTTCAATCATAAAATATTTTCTGAGAAAAGATATGACTATAGAAGTCCTAGATCCAAATAAAACAAGAGTTATATTAAAAAAATGAATCTGCCACCATGTGCTATAGTAAAATAATACAACATAAACAAATACTATTATAATCCTCGACATAATAATAGTCTTGGTTCTGGTTGTTGGTCTATGAGAAAATATGCAGTTATTTTGTACACAGCACAAACTAACTTCAAAGTCAAACCAACTACATTATTTAATCGTTTGTTGATTGGCTACACAGCTTTAATATTTTGATTGTTGTATATAAATAAGCAGTATTTAAAAAAAAAAAGTTTCATAATACTTACGCATATGTAGAGAGGTTTTTTTAAATTGGTAATCAGTCTCAACAGATTAAAGCTTATCATCTATTGGTTAATGTAAAACAATGGTAGTGAGCTGTAACAGCTTTAGTCTTAATGTCCTCTCAAAGCTGTGTAGCGTTACGTTCTATCTGATCGGACCGATAGAAATATATTTCTTACAACTCTTTGGTAAACTTTCAACACACACCAAAAAAAAGTACAAAAAAAACACCACATGCTTAATGAATACTACCGATCCGACCTTGGTACGATTGTCCGTTTAATATCTTTTGATTCACATTACAATAAAATCTATACATTTCCTGATGAATCAATCATCAAAAAATTAAAACAGTGAAGATAAATCTTATTTTTTAGTACAAAAAAACCCTCAGTCGGGTCAAATTCACCATTTTAAATGTCTTAATCAAAAAATATTAAGTTTGCAATCGTTTTTTTAATTGATTTTCGAGTATAAATATATATATATAATTATGATTCCAAACTTTTTTTTTTAATTCCATCGACTTGATTGATTTTTCAGTATGACAACTTAACCTCATTACACCTAAGCGACTTCTATTTAGCAAGAGCAGTCCACTAGGACTAAAAGTATGGTTGGTAATAGTTGCTCTGGTTTGTGAAATGTAATCTTAGATGTGTTTTACAATACTTGCTAATCATGTCCGCTTCCAGGTGTCAAGTGTTGTTTGTTGCGTTCAGCACCAGGGGCAGCACTACCACTGAACATATACTGCTGTTTCTTTAACTCTGAAACATCATGGATAAAATATTCTGACAAAAGACCACATTTAAGCTAGGGAATATGAGTCAAGGGCATTGTTTTTGCAGTTTTCCTTACCGTAAATATTTTTCAGGCCAAAATAAATAAAATATCTACTGTGGAATCAGAGTAATTTTTTTTCACATGGCGAAATCAACAGTTGTTGAGTATATGTCAAGGGTGTCCTTGGAATTTAATGACAGCTTTTCCTCTCCATTTAAAAAGTTTGTCATCTAATGTATGCAGGGAAAACTTGGATTTTGGATGTATTATTATTATTATTATTATTATTATTATTAGCACCGCGTCTTACTACCCGTTCGGGTTATACGCCCTTACGCTAACGTGTTATGGTAGGGTGATTGCGAGATGAAATGGAGGACCTACAGTTTAACGTGGAATCCGAACCACGGTGGAGGCCTGGCATTCCCCACATTCACAAGATGTCTTGTCAGAGGTGAAGGAAGGGTTTGGTAATCAGATAAATCTGTGCCTGGACCAGGGATTGAACCCCGGACCCCCAGCACAGAAGTCCGACACCTTACCCCTAGACCGCCAGGTCACCTACAAAATTTTGGACGTAAGAGAAACAAGGAAAGTGCAGGCCACGGGAATGAAGTTTTTTTTTTTAGGAACATGCTAGCTGTCACCAGAAGAGATAGGATTAGGAATGAAGATGTAGGATTTAGAGTTGGGGTGTAGGGTTACATGAGATAGTAGAGGCAGCTAGGATGATCTAGTATGGTATAGATACTTAACAAGAATGGAAGGGGAGAGGATTCCAAGAAGATTATGGATACGAAGTATGTAGGGAATAGACTGCGTGGGAGAAACAGATAGCAGCAAGTGTGCAAGTGAGAGGAGGAGATTGGAAGAGAGTGCAGGAGGAAGAATGATAGAAGGACAGCCGGGGAAGGAGTTGGAGGCATGTTACTAAACAGACCCGTCAGCAGGTTGAAAACAGTCTATGATGATTATGTCCTCTAATGCAGTGTTCATGACAAATGTTCAACTGTTTCTACTAGAACAATATTGGAATTATTTTGTTCGAATGTTTTTTTGCAATAAAAATCGTTAAAAATACATCAAATATTTCTCATTCCCTTCCAACTCATCTTAATCACACCTGAAACTATTCTCAAGAGTATAAAAATTGACCGGCCCAGGATTGACATCTGTCGATACTATATAGTCAAAACTGCCAAAATTGTGGGTTCATTGCAAAAACAAGTACACAATGGTATTACTCAAATGATGTTACCTAAGCATGGTTAGAGGTCTTGAATTTAACTAACTTTTTGTTTATTTATTTTTAAGTATTTAACAACCCTTTATGAAGCAACCGATTGATTATATTAGCATACACAAATTAAAGCGAAAGGACCTACCAATTTTGCCGGGAAAGGTATTTTCACATACCTTTCAGGGTTCTTTTATATTTCGCGATCGACTCTTTTACTTCCTCTCCGAAGGAAGTAATACCACAGATCTTTTTCGCTCAGAAAAAATTCCGCCGACCTAGGCTGTGTTTAAACCCACGAATATCAGTTCCAGAGGCAAGGTTGACCAAAAGTAATTTTACCAAACGTGGTTCAAGGTCTTAAATAATTATGACAGAAAACAATGTACAAACTTGATTAAAACTATCGACACAAATTCACAAGTAGAAGAACCATTATTAAGAGGCCATGTAGATTAGAGATAATTAAATATTTGTAATATACCTCTTTTTTAGATACATTTGGTTATATTTGGAAGAAGTTACAGTAAAGATGGTTAGAAACATATAAAAGGGAACAAACACAATATGGCTTTTACAATGAGATGAAGAACACAGTTCACAATTGGCATTGCTGCCACTGGACAAAGAGGTAATGGCTGGCGTTGGAAGAAAATTGATGGTTACCGTCCAATCTACTGACCTAGATTGGGAGTGTGAAACACACATATTTCCTTATTTTCAAATATAAATAAATGTTTGTAAGTATGCATTAGTGGATTTTTATTTTATTTGTTTAGTATTTACTGCAATTCTAACATGTTTATAAGGTAAAACTACATAATGATGGATTTAATTTAATTTCAAAGAGATAAATATGCATAGAGACAAAAAAAAAAAAAAAAGGGTGAATAAAATGTATTACGTTGTGGGGGCAGGGAATTGGGGGCTTGTTAAAAAGACATCGCCTACAAGGAAACCTTTTTCCGTTATGTTATTTATTTATATTGCTAATAAAACAAATAATACCAAGTAATTATTTGGCATGGGCATAAACCATCTTTGCTCAAATCCTAAACATAAATCTTCATTTTATCTACTAAAAATTAAATTCACCTGCGATTGCCACTAGCATCTTACGGCGTGCTCCCAAAGCGTTCACTCCAATCTCGCGCAGGTCATTCTCTGTAAGACTGGGAAACATTTCCAGATCTATGTCATTGGAATTGAACAAGTCTGTAACAATAAACAAGGCAAACACAACATCAGACATCAAACATTCAAACTAAAACAGTATTAAGGAAATTGACTCAGAATAAATAATTTGTGGCTTTTATTTTTATCGGGTGCCCATTCAACCTATGTGTGTGAATTCATTATGCTGATTGAATGTGGAATTTTCGAGTAAATGTACCTGCATTTGCGCAAAGGTAGTATGGGAAACCGTTTAGTAAAAACGACCACAGAAATCAACATTAGTAGATGTAACAGTGAAGCCAAATGGATAAGTGATTGAAACTAATTAAGTGAAAGTGAATTTAAAAAATACCACATAAGGAAAAAAAAGTGACATCATTCTTTCTTCTAGCTTTTTTAGTAAAAAATAGCCCCGCGCGCGCACACACACACACACACACACACACACTGAAACAAATTCAGTTTTTATATTGACTCCCCCTCCCTTTTTTTAATCATTGCCTCTTACTACCTGTTCAGGTTATACACACATGTATTACCAACAATAATGGGTTAAGAATGAGTAAGGTTCAATCTATGGGAAGTATACCTGCATATGCATGGAGGTAGAGTGGAAAACCAATTTGTAAAAAACATTCTGTACACCCTACTGTGATTTGAACCATATCTTCCGGTCATCGGTAGTCTAGTCAATTGCAAAAGTGACACCTTAGATCATGTGGCCACCAAATCATATTTCCCCTCTTTATTGATAAAGGCAATAATTCGGCCAACAAGCTCGCCTTAGAGTTCCCATGACCAATATTGCGACCTTACGTTCAGACATTGTCCTCGTTGCAGAAATAAATTACATTCCGTTGCAAGAAAATGCCACACACGTGTATACTTATCGAGTCCGAGAGAGGCCAGATAGACTGCAATGTTGGTAGGCTTGGCAGCAGAGATTCTGTGGAGTGTAGAGGTGGGGGTAGAGTCCAGGTAGTCGCTAGCCGTCAACAACGGGCCGTTGTTTCCATAGTCTGTCACCAGAAAGCTCGGAACATTAGACTGCGCATCGGTCCATGGGTCGTCGAGTGGGACCTTGAATGTTGGCATGAAATTTAAATTAATTCTTCCGTCGATAATAGTTAATTTCAATTAAATGGAAGATGGCAACCTGTACACACGTGTCAAACCCAGGATATTTGGTTTTTCTCACCACTGAGCCATCATGATCATCTTATATCTAAGGCATAACTCCATTATGTATAAGTAGTTGTATAAATGAATCTTATTGTGGCTGTGAGATTAACATGATAGCTTAGTGGTAGATAACTTGCGCGCAAAACCACAGGAGCTGGTTATAATTTCTCTGTCCATGTCTTTTTTAATTAATTCTATTTGTTTCTGCCTTCACAACATTCACAGGATACATACACACTTATGGGATTTTATATATATATATATATATATATATATATATATATATATATATATA
>CABFOW010001045.1:76755-87696 GCA_902141385.1 Timema californicum
CACCGCGTCTTACTACCCGTTCGGGTTATACGCACTTACGCTAATGTGTAATGATAGGGTGATTGTGAGATGAAATGGAGGACCTACAGTTTAACGTGGAATCCGAACCACGGTGGAGGCCTGGCATTCCCCACATTCACAAGATGTCTTGTCAGAGGTGAAGGAATGGTTGTTTGGTAATCAGATAAATCTGGGCCGGGACCGAGGATTGAACCTCGGCCGCCAGCACAGAAGTCTGACACCTTACCCCTAGACCACCAGGTCACCAGCACACAAATAAAAATTTCCCTCTCCCAACTTTTTTTTGGTCCTTTGACACCTAAGCAAGCACAGGGGCCCATGTTGTAGCACTGTTTTGCACACCCCTAAAGTTGACACTGCCCTTAAGATGGCTTCATATATCTTAGGTTGGATACCACTGCCTTAAGTCAAACTACCAACCAATGCAAGTGTTTTAGATTTAAAGTTAAATTTTTAAATCAACATTAACTTTTTTTCTAAAGATTATGAGGATATAATAAGGTAGGTAATCTCTTACATTTGTCATGTTGTCGAACATGCGGCTCTGGTTGCGTTGTAGAGGCGTGGGACTCGAATGGCTGAAACCGTATCCAGCCCAAGAAGAAGTTGGCACCCTCACCTCACCACAGACTGGTTTCCTTTGCATGGCTGCGGAATAGCAACACGGTATACTAAGGGTAGTATCCTTGAACCCTTTAATACTCAAAGGATAGTAGAGGATTCGAGAGAATATTGAATTGGAAAAATATTTCATTTCAGTTTATTTAATAGCTCTGCTCCAAAATGTAACAAAGCTCTTAAGGAATATCCAATTCTTATTAACTTAATCATAGGACAAACTTTCTCAGACCCCAGACCATTAATTTAACAAAACTAATAGTGTTAATGCAATATTAAATACATTTTACCAAAATTGAACATACTTTCATACACGAAAAGAAAGAAAGAAAGAAGTTAAGTATACCTACTACCACTATTTTCTAATATTTGTTTATATTTCTATTTTATATGCTGTTCCATTATTTTTTTATTTACAAAATTCAGATCAGATTTGTAAAATTGTGGATTTGACACTTCTCTAAAATATAATTTAGAATTCAGATATATACTTTACAGAAATAGTGTTTTCTAGTTAGTTGAAAAAAATGACCTTAGGCACAGGAATCAAACCTAGGAAGTACAACCGATACATACTCATGTCATCAGAGAGTGGTCATGTATAACCCAATTTGGATAAAGGGCCTTTCATCTGACAGCTACTTCCTATAAGTTGCTACATCTACTTGTATTCATATGTAGTCATGAGTTTAAGACGTCTCTTTTTATAGATATTATCAATACATGTAAAATAACAATAATAATAATAAAGTAAAATATTGTCAATATCTACCATTAAAAAGATGCTCAAAATGTTTATTATAAGAAAATCCAGTTGAGTTAGGCCTTGATGGAAAACAAATAACCTTCACTCTTCGTTAGGGGGGAATCATGTATCGAAACTTTTTTCGGAGGAAACAGAGAAAAAAAAAATCTCAATAAAACTGATTCGAATTGTGCTTTGATTCCAATAAGTTTGTTTTTTTAATAAAACAAAAAGCCGTTTTAATTTATAAAATTAGATTTATCAAATTTTCCAAACCTATTAACTGCATGCAAGTGTTTGATTTTTTTATATTTGACTTAATAACTCTATATAGATTAAGGTGTCAGTGATGAATAAAAAAGAAATCTAGATTAAGTATTCCACATCTGCGTGGTTGTAAAGTGGAAAACCATTTAGAAAAAATCATCCATACACTTGACTGAGATGGAAACCCCAAACTCCCCACTATCTGCATTTACAGTCATTTTATATTGTCAGCGCATATGTTCTATTTGTTTGTAACACCTTTCAATATTTGTTTTGTCATTCACAATCCAGAACACAACAAATGTTAAACAAACACACATCTCAATCTAGGCCGTCCTTTTTTTTGTTACTTCGTTATTCTTCCAACTACATAAGTGTATACAACTCATTTTATTGATTTCTTAAAATTCTAATTTGAAATCAAACTCTTCATGTTAATTATATTAGAGATACATTTTTTTTTAACGAACTTCACAAATCTCCCGGTTACCATAGAATTCGAGGATTTGCACATCTCATCTTTAATTTCAACATTTCAACATTTCAACATTGGCCTAGGGGAGGGAAGAGGGAGCCTATAACACCACCCCTCACCCTCTTGTGGCCACACCCTTAACCCACATCTACCGCAGGTGTAAGTGTACTCGTCGCGCATTGTGCTTACCTTGGACAGCCAATAGCTTCTTGTGGTCGTAGTTGAGAGGAGGGTGTGCACTATTCAAGGACTCTCGGTTGTTTCCGCCATGTTCCAGCATGTTGGACAGCAAGCTCATATCTACACACACACACACACACACATAACCCCCATAAAAACATCTTTCTCGAGTCACTTCGTTTTAACATATTAGCAGGGCCCAGACTTTGATGAGACTCAAAATTTATCAAAAGATGACCTATAAAATGATACAATTTTTTTTTTTTGAGCACAGGCTCATAATTAATCTGACCCATACTTTACAAATGGAAACTAAAAAATAGGTAATCAAGCTTGTGATTGGTTGGTTGCAAACTATCTGCCTCGGAAGTAATAGCGACGCAATGCAACCCTTTCCGAGAACATGCAGAGAGGGAACAAAATGCAATGGCCTACATTATCTTCTTATTTCGATAAATGTTTGTCGGAAACATTATGTGTGAGTATTTATGAATTTATAAAATATCAACAGTGGATTATTCAAAAATATATTTATTCAACATAAATGGTGTGTGTGAAATCCACTTTTTCAATTCGGAGCAAACTCTAATCGAATATATGAAATATTATCAAAGTCGAATTGAGGTTCAAATATTTTTTGTTGGTCGATTTACGCTTGAAAAAAATATACCGTGGTTATTTAAATTATTTTATACACTAAAATAACTTGTAAAGTCTATTATTGCACAATTGTTTGTATTGTTTCATTCTGAGCTGATAAATCAAGTTACTATCACAACATTCAATTCGATTACTTATGGATTTTTTACATATTAGTATTAATTTCTAATGTTTATATCAATTCAGGTTGGCAATGAATGAACATAAATTGAGTATTTTAGCTGTCAATATATTTATTGTCCAAGCTTCAAAGCCGAAATTTTTTTCCAAGCGAAGACAAAGCTTATGTTTGTTTCGAAGCCAAGTTCAAGCTTTTAAGCGTCACACACCCTTACCTTATATTGGCTTAAAAAAAAGGCTTCAAAAAGGATTCAAAAATCCCTAGTTAAAACACATTGGTGGCGGTGGAGCCGCTAGGGAAAATAGGATCGTTGCCCCCTCCAGGTTTTTTTCAATCTATTCTTAAATTCAAATTTAAGTGAGTGATAGCCTTAAATCAAACTCTAGACGGCTTCTAGAGGAATATAATTTTAAAACATTTTCTGGGGTCCTCTGCCACTTTTTGACTTATTGTTTGAGCCCTCATAAAAAAAACACTCTTGACAATTGCAAAATTGTTGGTACTCACTCATGGAATCTGTTTCAGTGCCAGCGGGGAAGCTGCTGATGGGAGAACCACTTCCGTCGCGGGGACTGATGTTGGGGCTCGACATGGAACTAGCGTTGCTGCTCAGTGACGAATAAACTAAATGACATTAAAATTATTGTTAGTAGATGTTTATACTCCAGGCAAGATAAAAAGTCTTGAGAGTTTCCCAAACTTTTTAGGTTGAAGGATCTCTTGCGACAAAATAAATACAGTCTGGAGCATTCATAAAAATGTTTATATTAATATTATAAACATTCAATAATAACAGTTAAATTTTACAAGTTTAAATCAAACAGAAAATATCACATGTTCTGAATGCACCTTTGGCAAATGTACAGATTTGAAAATTAAAAAAAAAAATTGGCAATACTAATACGTGAAAAACAAATGAATACTATTCCAAATCTGCCTCGCGGAGCTTGAGATAACTATGGCCTAGTCAAAGGAATCCCCGAAGAAAAATTTCAAAAACGCTGGCATAAGGTGTCGGCCTCAATATTGACGATATTTTGGAAAAGTCGAAGTCTGAATCTCACCCTGATGCAATAGTGGGGTATTTAAAACTTTGGATTCCTCCAAACTGCTCTCCGTGCTAATCTGGGTCTACTTTTAAATCTTTCAGTTAAATCTTTCAGTTAAATCAAGCCATTACCTAACTCCTGTTTTGGTGAATTAAATAAAATAACTTTTATTCTTTGAATTTAAAAGTTACACCTGGGCACAGGAATTAAACACAAGAGTTACCCAGGAGTCGTCCGTGCCCGAGGGCCGTTCCTCACTCATATTTTAAGGCACTCTGTGATGGGCGTGTGGAAATCGTCGGCTACAAAGCTGTATATAGCTCAGTGGTTAGAGCATTGACATACTAATACAAAAGTCCCGGGTTCAATTCTCATGTCCAGGCGTAATTTTTCAATTTAAAGAATATGATGTTTAGATGTGGCTGTATCCGTAAATAGCAAATGTTATAGCTTTGTTATTTAATCCTTTAAAATAACTTAACTGTTTTGATCTCTCTCCACTTCCAGACATGAAATGATTGAAATGAAATATTTTAAACAACTTTTTGATTTGTTGCTCATTTATTGTTAATCTCTGGTTGATAAAAGGGCAGGTAACATCGTTCCTCCCTTCCTTCGGATAATTACAACCAAACCGCAACGTGTCATGTTGGTGCTACTCACTGTTATATTCCCTGCACTCCGAGGCCAACGACTGGCTGCTGGGGAACTTGTCGAGGGACTGCTTGCCGCCGTAGCCGTTACTGGCCGCTCCGCTCACAGGGGCGGCTGGGAACCCTAGGCTCAGCAGTAAGGGGTGCGTGGGGGCCAACATGTGAAGAGGAACCATCGGGTTGCCCATCATGGGGGACTGTGAGGCGGAGGAGAAGTGAGACCCCCAACCGGACAGCCCGGACGGGAGGGGGAACCTCGGCATGGCGCCAAAACTGGCAGACGCTCCGGTGAAATTGTTCATACCAGGGCTACCACATTCTGGGAACACGTTAGGTTTAAAATAAAACATCTTATAAAGAAATGTTTAAAAAAAAATTGATATTTGGGAGTTTTTAACATATAGCAAACACCTCAGCAAACACCAAATCAGCTGCTTTAAAACAAGCTAAACACTATAGATATGTCAAATGCACTAACTTACGAATTAGAATCCTCATTTTACCTTCAAATCCCGAATCCGCAGTATTTGAAAAAACGATCAACAGTAAAGAAAATAGAAATAGTAATTAAATTTTTAACTTTTTTTTGTTATAATTTATAACATTCATACATTCAGTTAAGTGTAAAATAACTGGTCTGGGGTCTTGTTAACTAACATAGGCATGTGTAGAGTGTGGCAGGTGCTAGTTGGGAGACGAAGGGGGCGGCACCAACGCCCCTTTCCAAAGAATATATTAGACCTTTTTTTTAACAATTACAAGATAGAATAATATGTTTTATTTACAAGATTATTCTTTGGAAAACAAAT
The DNA here is from genome assembly GCA_902141385.1 of Timema californicum. Classification (NCBI taxonomy): domain Eukaryota; kingdom Metazoa; phylum Arthropoda; class Insecta; order Phasmatodea; family Timematidae; genus Timema; species Timema californicum. The sequence continues at coordinate 82,354 of CABFOW010001045.1, forward strand.
ATAAGGAGCAATGTCATACACTGGCCAGCCTAGAAACAAGATTCCAAGCCTACATTCATCACTACCACTGGATTAACCACCAAAGAAGTTTCTAAAAATAAATTAGGTACTTTGTTCTTTTATCCCTCCAACTTTTGCTATTTTCTTAGTGCGGGTGCCTTTGCTACGCACGCCTTTGGTTGTTAACCTCGCTTTGCTACGCACGCCTATGGTTGTTAACCTCGCTTTGCTACGCACGCCTATGGTTGTTAACCTCGCTTTGCTACGCACGCCTATGGTTGTTAAGCTCGCTTTGCTACGCACGCCTATGGTTGTTAAGCTCGCTTTGCTACGCACGCCTATGGTTGTTAACCTTGTTCTATAATTGTGTTGGTCTTAACTACCGATAAGCAGTATTAGAGCTCCAAAACAAATGCCAACTAAACATTCACTTTTTTTTAAATTATTTAAAATTTATAATACTTGCAAAGCTTTATATGGTTCGTGGACCGCATCCCTAGTAAATAACTACCTCTACCATAATGGGACTTGAACTGAATCATCTTGGGGGAAAGTTGATTTTAGAGTAAGTATACCAGCATGTTCGTGGAAAACCATTTTTTTTAAAACTACCCTCAGTACACCCAACCGAGATTCGAACCCTGATCTCCCTGTCATCTGCAGTCTTGTCTTTTACTAATGTGATGCCTTAGGCTCATGCGACCACCGGAGCGGGTCTTATTTTTATTGATTTCAACTTTGTCATTGGGCCTCCTCAACAGTTAAACATTATCTCTCTATCAAAGAAAGCTAATGTTCTGTGCTTAAAACTGATTGAAAAATGACCCTGAACAAAGGACTATGCCTGGTACAGCACTGGGATGCTAAGCCAAAGGATTAATTTTCCCTACCAGGGTCCAAGTGTCATTTTTGAAATCACCAATATTCTTACCATATTTTTGTTTACATCAGTTATCATTATTATTATTAGCACCACGTCTTACTAACCGTTCGGGTTATACGCACGTACGCTAATGTGTAATGGTAGGGTGATTGTGAGATGAAATGAAGGCCTTACAGTTTAACGTGGAATCCGAACCACGGTGGGGGCCTGGCATTCCTCACATTCACAAGATGTCTTGTCAGAGGGGAAGGAAGGGTTCAGCAATCAGAATGTACGTCAGTTAATTTCCCCAGTTGAAGCCAACAAGTGCTAGAGAGAAACTTACCAGTGTTGAGACTGTAAGCAGGGGCGTCAGGAATGTGGTAAGTGGCCGGTATCTGAGCCACAATCCTAGGCTCATCCAAAGACATCAACTGCCTCCTTGCCTCATAGATGTTCCCTGTTACAACAATAATTCACAAATTAGTTTCTCATTATAATTTTATATGTGTATATATTTTTTTATTGCGAATGGAAGGATCTAGAACCATGTTTAAGGTATTGACTGGTAAGCCCAATGGGGAAGAGACCAGTGGGAAGACCTAGACGCAGATGGACATTAGAATGGACCTGAAAGAGGATGTAAATGAGGTGGACTGGATAGAACTAGCTCAAGATAAGAATAGGGTGTAATGAGGTTTACTAGATAAAATTAGCTCTATGATGTGAATTTAAACAATCCTTTTAATAATGTGTCTGTAATAATAGGAAGAAAGAAAATTTTGAAATGCAAGTCATTGCTGTCCAGACTCAAATAGTAGAGTGTGTGTGTGTGTGTGTGTGTGTGTGTGTGTGTGTGTGTGTGTGTGTGTGTATGTGTGTGTGTGTGTGTGTGTGTGTGTGTGTGTGTATATATATATATATATATATATTAATCAGAGGAAGGGGGTGAGTGTTATCAGCAGATAAATAAGAGACCTCGCAGGGTGAACTGCTCATTTTCTTCCCTCTCTATTTCATACATTGGTGTCGAAGTGTGACATTTCTTAATAGTATCAAATTAAGATGCAGCCCACTTCACAAAATATCTTGGAATTCACAAAATTGGCAAAGTCGTCAACAAAAATTATATAAAGATTATCAGATTATTGCCCCCCCTCCCATCCATCTAACTATGTACACACAACTCCGGCTCACCTGCAAACCGCTCGATACCCTTGATGGTGACAGAGATGGTGTTCTGGCGACTCTTATGACGAATGTTGATGAGTACATTTAACTTCTGCATGAGCAGCGCAATCTGCTCCGTGTCTAGGATGGCGTGTTCCGGTAACTCGTACATCAGCACCAAGGGCAAAGACCCCTGGACATAAGAGAATGAGACAACCTTAGCGAGACTAAAGATCCCCAATTTGATTCCAGTATCTGGCTTCGATTTTTACCAAATATATTTGAGTTATGCTTTTGATACCACATAATTCAAACCAAATCTTATTTTGTAAGGATAATTCAAGTACTTTTCGTTTGCCCTGAAGCGTGGCAAACAAACTTACTTTCATGGTTCCAGTATGGTGCGGCTTATATTTATTTATTTGTATTTATTCACGGTATTTAACATGCTCTTTATTAACCAACTTAATATATCAGCAAATTATAATTATTATCACCGCGTCTTACTACCCGTTCGGGCTATACGCACTTATGCTAATGTGTAATGGTAGGGCGATTGTGAGATGGACTGGAGGACCTACAGTTTAACGTGGAATCCGAACCACGGTTTAGTCCTGGCATTCCACACATTCACAAGTTGTGATTAATACACGTCTTGTCAGAGGTGAAGGAAGGGTCTGGTGATCAAATAAATCTGTGCCGGGACCGAGGATTGAACCCCGGACCCACAGCACAGAAGTCTGACACCTTTACCCCTAGACCGCCAGGTCACCAGCAAATGATAATGTCCGAGATGGTGAAAGGGCCTATTATTTTTTGTCGAGAAAGGTGTTTTCATATACCTTCCATGGTTCTTTAACGTGCCACAATTGACATAGGACCGACGACATTGGTGCTACAGATTTCGCCCAAGAAAAATCCATCAACCCCGGGCTGGGTTTGAACAGACTCACATCAGGTTCTGGGGCGACCACTTTACACCAAACCAATGAGGCTGAATGTATTTTATAAAATAGGGCCATGGTGTAACCCATTAAGGTAAGCAGAGAGTACAGCTTAAAGCTGCCTATAGAAAGCAATGTATAGAAAATCCAATAGGCAGAGCCTTTTAGAAAATACCGACATATTTTGCGGCATAAACTGATAACATTACACTAAATTATTGTAACTTTAAAGGTTTTGAATAGGGGTGTGCGAAGTCAACCCCTTTTCATTTTGAAATAAACCTGAATTGAATTTATGAAATATTAATGAAGTTTGAATATTCTTCGTTAGTTGTTTTACGACAAAAATTATACTGTCGTTATTTATATATAACTTTATGCACTAAAATTACTTCAAATTTATATTATGGAACAATAAATTGTAATATTTTGTTTTAACATAATAAATTAAGCTATACAACAGCTCAATAGGATTAATCTACCATGACTTGATTATTTTAGCTCTATTTTTTTTATTGGCAAAGCTTCACAATAATTATTGAAGACTGAATTTTTTTTCAGAGCAAAAATGAATCGTGACATTTTTAATTTTTTAACTTTGCACACTTCTAATACTGATAACATCTCTCAAAAGTGACTGCTTAATATCACATGACTAAGATGTGGTAATTTTCTACCTTCTTGTGTAAATTGGACTGTACCTACCAGAAGCTGCTGTCTGGCGAGGTACACGTTGTGGATGCTGCCGGTGATGTTGACGTTGCTCTTCTTGAGCAAGGGGATGTTGGGGTCGGCCGCGTCGGGGAACATGATCTGTGTGGCTGTGTGCTGCATGATGAGCTTCAGGTTGATACTGTTGCGACCTAACACCACAGGGTGATGTTGTGGGGAGATCTCGAGCGTCATCTGGACCAGTACTTGGCTCTGGACAAACACACACAGAGAAGGCAGAGGTTCTTAATACGTGTCGCTTTGCCGCTGTTGTCAGAGGGATGAAGACTCGACTCATTTGTGCAAGAGGGAGTGCGTGCTTCAAATTTTAATTTTAAATTGGGCAGGTGGGAAAGGGGGTTTGCACTTCCAATTTTCATTTGGTAGGATGGGAGAAGGGGAGGGGGGTGCATTTCTTACAATTTTCATCTTCACTTGAGCAAGCAGGGGAAAGGGCCTATCATTTTCATTTGAGTAAGGGAGGGGGGGGGGGGGCTATAATTTTCCTTTTCACATGAGCAAGGGGNCTTCACTTGAGGGAAGAAAGGGGTTCTTTTAATATTTAACTTTTAATTTATGGTTTCAAAAAGTTTCCAAGTATCTAAAACATAGTATATGCCTAACATTAAACACCCCCTCCCTTAAAAGGAGGCTAAGGGAGAAAATAAAGTCTTACTCTCTCCCTTGAAAATTATTGCAGTTTTAAATAGATATTTTTCAACTCACATCACTTATTATCAAACAAGGAGTTGTTTGAAGAAACTGTTTGCGGCACTCACCGCCAGGTTCTCGCAGAGATGGTTTATGAGCAGCACCGTCGCCTCCTTGACCTGCGCCAGCTCCCACTCGCACCCCTTGATCACCACCAGGGTGGAGTGCAGCTTGGGTCGAGTCCTAAACATCACCTGCACATTGTACTTCTCCTGCACTTCTTGGAGGTAAGGCGAGCTCGAGTCAGGCATACAGTTGTTTGCCTTCACGATGGGCAGGTCGAAACTGAAGGTGAGAGGCATCAGGGCCTACGCAAGTGGACATTGTACAGTCACAATCTTGTCGGGACAAACATTCTACAGTCACAATCTTGTCGGGACAAACATTCTACAGTCACAATCTTGTAAGGACAAACATTCTACAGTCACAATCTTGTAAGGACAAACATTCTACAGTCACAATCTTGTAAGGACAAACATTCTACAGTCACAATCTTGTAAGGACAAACATTCTACAGTCACAATCTTGTAAGGACAAACATTCTACAGTCACAATCTTGTAAGGACAAACATTCTACAGTCACAATCTTGTAAGGACAAACATTCTACAGTCACAATCTTGTAAGGACAAACATTCTACAGTCACAATCTTGTAAGGACAAACATTCTACAGTCACAATCTTGTAAGGACAAACATTCTACAGTCACAATCTTGTAAGGACAAACATTCTACAGTCACAATCTTGTAAGGACAAACATTCTACAGTCACAATCTTGTAAGGACAAACATTCTACAGTCACAATCTTGTAAGGACAAACATTCTACAGTCACAATCTTGTAAGGACAAACATTCTACAGTCACAATCTTGTAAGGACAAACATTCTACAGTCACAATCTTGTAAGGACAAACATTCTACAGTCACAATCTTGTAAGGACAAACATT
>CABFOW010001045.1:88174-105090 GCA_902141385.1 Timema californicum
ACAAACATTCTACAGCCACAATCTTGTCGGAACAAACATTCTACAGCCACAATCTTGTCGGAACAAACATTCTACAGCCACAATCTTGTCGGAACAAACATTCTACAGCCACAATCTTGTCGGGACAAACATTGTACAGCCACAATTTTGTCGGAACAAACATTGTACAGCCACAATCTTGTCGGAACAAACATTGTACAGCCACAATCTTGTCGGAACAAACATTGTACAGCCACAATCTTGTCGGGACAAACATTGTACAGTCACAACCTTGTCAGAACAAACATATGAAGTGTTTTTTTTATCACCGCATCTTATTACCTGTTCTAGTTATATGCACATAGGATCATTAAGCTAATGGGGTATAGATTATAAAGGGTGCACATTTTAGAGGTAATCTACTTGCATTTTCGTGGAGGGAGAGTGGGAAGCCATCTAGGAACAATCACCCTCACTAGACCTGACCAGGATTTGAACCTTGATCTCACAGTCTTCAGTAGGCCAGTGAGAGACGCCTCAGACCGCTGAAGCAGGTTTATCTGAAGCTATATTTTCATGGATTTATATGTCAAGTCATGTGATCTGCAGCTGTCGCTTTTAATTGGTATTATCGATACCTATAAAATAGCCGTAATAGAGGAAATGTTGACCACCAAACGATACTTTTCTGTCAAAAAGTTTGTTTAATACCGCAATTATTCTTCTAATTAGTGTACCCTGAAAGTTAAATTTAATGAAAACGATTATTAAAACGTCTCAACAGTCCAGTTCTCCTCCACCCACCCTTATCTTCTCCCTGGCCCGTTCCACCCCCTCCAGCTCGCCAGTGATCGACACCTGGTTGCTCTTCTCGGTGACGTTGCTCCTGTTGCTGTCGGGGAAGTGGATGTGGCACTTTGTGTCCTCCATCACCCTCTTGATGCTGAGACCGCCCTTGCCAATGATGTGAGAGTGGTCTGTGTAGCTTACGTCCATCTTCATGGTCGCACGATTCGTCTGCAACATGCGTGAGACGCTTTACACTCAGGGGAGATAACAACTAGAGACTGTCGTGTGAACCTGTACACTCTGGGGAGATAGCAACTATATCCTTTCGTGTGAACCTGTACACTCTGGGGATATAGCAACTATATCCTGTCGTGTGAACCTGTACACTCTGGGGATATAGCAACTATATCCTGTCGTGTGAACCTGTACACTCTGGGGATATAGCAACTATATCCTGTCGTGTGAACCTGTACACTCTGGGGATATAGCAACTATATCCTGTCGTGTGAACCTGTACACTCTGGGGATATAGCAACTATATCCTGTCGTGTGAACCTGTACACTCTGGGGATATAGCAACTATATCCTGTCGTGTGAACCTGTACACTCTGGGGATATAGCAACTATATCCTGTCGTGTGAACCTGTACACTCTGGGGATATAGCAACTATATCCTGTCGTGTGAACCTGTACACTCTGGGGATATAGCAACTATATCCTGTCGTGTGAACCTGTACACTCTGGGGATATAGCAACTATATCCTGTCGTGTGAACCTGTACACTCTGGGGAGATAGCAACTATATCCTGTCGTGTGAACCTGTACACTCTGGGGAGATAGCAACTATATCCTGTCGTGTGAACCTGTACACTCTGGGGAGATAGCAACTAGAGACTGTCGTGTGAACCTGTTCACTCTAGGGAGATAGCAACTAGAGACTGTCGTGTGAACCTGTACACTCTGGTACGATAACAACTAGAGCCTGTCGTGTGAACCTGTACACTCTGGTACAATAAAAATTAAAGTCTGTCGTGAGACGAGAGCGATAATATATCGAATTTGCCGTCGGACGAAGAAGATAATATCTCTAACCACCGTGAGATGAAGGAGATATCTCAAACCCGCTGTGAGACGCTCTCCGTCATCGGCAGTCTAGTATATTGCGAATACGATGCCCTAGACGATTCGACCACCGAAGTAGGAAGTATATGATATTAAATTCAGTAACGACAAGCATTTATAGGGCTATCTAACTACAACACGTTAAATGTGTTTGACAGAAGAGTTATATGTTTTTGGTAAAAAAAATATATCTATTCATTATAAGCCGCGTATAAGCTAAAATCCAAACGACTCCACAGAAATGAAATAAAATGAACTAGACAGACTTGTTTAAACTATTCTTGATTATAACTATTATTATCATGAGTTTTAAACGAGACCGTACAGTGAAAATAAACTACGCAAGAATAAGAATTGTAAGAATATATTTTATATTGCTTTATCTCATTTAAAAAAATGGTATTCAAATGTTTGAACGCCATTTTATAAACACAATTCTGTTAATTGGCGTTTCCATTTGTTTGAAACGTTTACTTTAGATTAATCTATAATTATTAAAATGCAGCTCAGCTGATGTAACCTGCCATAATGGAGGCTCGACTCACCCTAATGTCTAGTGTTGCCGTGACCCTCTCTCTAGCAGCCTTGACATCGTCCGGTCGGCCCGCGATCCGAACGTGAGGATCTGGAAAACAACATTCCCTTTTTTTGTAAACTCGTAAACAAACAAAATGTGGACTAGTGCAATAAATAAGTAATTTTAGGTATATCAGGGTATTTTTGTAAGTTTGTTTTATTTGGGTGAACTTTATAGATACAGATGATATATCAAAACATGATACTCAAATATCTTTATTTTGTAAACCATATAAAATTTAATAAATGTAACAAAATATCACGTTTAGATCAAAAGGATGATAATAAAATCAGTATAGGTGGAAACTTGGACTCGGGAAGGGAAAGTGGGTGAGGGGGCGGCTCTAAGGGTCAGTTGTCTTTGTGGTAGCTAGAAAATAATTCTAAAAAACTAACCAACAAAAGATTTTTTAAAAAAAAGAAAGCCTAACAAAATAAAATTATCTCAGTTTGTTAAGATCTCGTTTCTATTCCCTTTGCAGCAACGGAGGTGAGAGGAAAGACAAAATGAGACTATTTTCCCACTTTCTTCTCCCCCCCCCCCCTCTTTTTTACCCTATTTACACAGCTTAACTGGCTTTTAAAACATACATAAAGCGTTGGCAGAAATTTTCGAAATAAGTTTAATAATGTGTGAACCATATCCTTGCTCACAGCTTTGTATTTCAACCCAACACATAATTCTGACACGCTAACTAAAATATAGTAATATTTGGCGGAACTCAAATTGTGGTTAAAGAAATCTAGTTACTTTGTGCCAAGTTTGAATAATATTTTAGATAAGGCAAATCAAACTTTTTTCATGATAAGAGCCACATTGGACATTAAAAATGGTGAGACCATATGTATAATTTTTATATACGACTATTACAATAGGCATATATAGATAAATATCAAGGCCTTTTACAATAATCAGTTAAACTATAACCATTATATTATTCAAATAAATAAAAGGAAAAAGTATGGCCGCTATATAAAACATTAAGACTAGCCCTATTTTTTTCCTAAAAATTTATAGTTTTTTGTTGTAACAATAATGAAAATATCAGGTTTTTTATCTTGCGCCGGAGTAACTTTAACATTTTGTTGACAAATGCATGCCCGTGGGCAGAGACCTCGCGTGTTTGGTTCCATATCACGTGATAAAACTGTTAACATAAGTATATGCTGCCAAACATTGCACCTATTGGGTTTGCAAATTCAAAGATTTTTGGGAATTGACCCATATCGAAGAAAGAATACTAATTAGGTACACCAACCTCACAAACCAGATTTCTCCAATTTTATTACAAATTCCTAAATGTGTTTCTTCAAGTTTTTTTAAAATTAGAACAGGGTCGTATTTCATGTGGGGTCATGCATTATAGGGTCCACGGACCATAGGGCCGCGAGATTGGCATAGCTGCTTTAGATACAGTAAACGAGTAAGGAAATTACCTAGGGGTTTTGGGGGGAAGGGAAGCGCCCGAATCCATCTTACGTGAGTTTTTTTTATCATCAATGTTAATAGTCAAACAAAATCTAAAACCATATATAATTTTTTTGTCATAAAATAAATATAAATTATGAAATTTAATTTACTTAAGATATTATGCTACATCTAATTTTACCGCAATTATAGTATTCTTTAAAATTTCATATAACCCGCTTCAAAATCCTTATGTCTAAAAATAACCAAGCGATTAAAATAATATTATTTACCGAATCGTAAAAAAATTACCTAAAAGGGGAATATATGAGTGACGAAAAATCTTACGCTCCCTCACGTGTATGGAAGAATGGGGGAAGGGGGGGGGGGTTAAAATCACGAAAAAAAATTCTTACGTAATTACATAATTAAGGACGGACCCCTAAGTTTAAAACTCGCCACTTCCTGTGGCTTTAAAATAATAATCTAGGAGTTGACAGAAAATAATGGATTGAATTTGGGGGGGGGGGNGGGGGGGGAACAACAAAATTAAGCCCCCCCCTCTCAATCAGACCTCTATTAGTTTTAAAAACAAACACAAGAAAGATTCCTGAGGTATACCGTTTTTACATAAACACGACAATAAATATTAAACTGTTGAACTTCAATATTGGATGCAGTTTGAATGTAAACTATTTACATCACCCACATATGCAACCTACATTTTAATTTATGTTTTATTAATAGTCCATTTTAATCTACGCCTAAACGCATATAAACAAAATATTGATAAGGACACATAAGAATATAGACTAGCCTCTCCTATGCGTATGTAAAAATTTAGCCGTCAACTTCTCAAATATACCTATAATTAATTAGTAAATATTAAGTAACGTACTTACCACTGTAGATAATTACAGCAAAAATATTTTTCTCTAAGGACATAGTTGTGTGAAAACCCTGCTCAACAATTAATTATAGAGAAATATAATATATAGAAACACCAGACCGATCACAGACTTTGAATCTAACTTCCTTACTATCCAAGGAAGACATTGGTCCTTTTAAGCTTCAGTACAATCTTGTTCAATAAAATGGAGTACGATTTAAATGGTTAATTGTTAAATTTAACTAGTTTAAAATGTACATTAAAAAAATTATATTTACAATTATTTTTGTAATGTAATGGTTTAGAATGATAATATTTAAAAAAGCTGCCAAGACACCCAGTCCATCTATTAACAAATAAACCGACGCTTTGCGAGTCTATTTTAATAACATCATGATGAGTATTCTCAATGTTTTCCGCCAATAGCAAAGGGTATAGTTTCAATATTATGGATGATGCTCATCTCAACCGTCAGTTTCATTAATTATCTTGTCTAGTCTTCTTTCACCCCTCCCACCCCGCTACAATCCAATTATCTATTTCCCTCCCTCTTCCTCAATTCTTCCATAATCTTCTCGACACCTGGTATGTCATCTTCATGTCTTGTCTCTTAGCTCGCGCCAGAAAAGTCCGTGAAATCTTAGACCAACAAACACGCTAAGCCGCACACGTCTTAAAGGCTGTTTTAGCTTTAGAACAACATTGATTATAACCTTTCTTGACGTTTTCAACTAGAGCTAGATTTGAAAATAATTTGTTTGGGTCAAATATCAGACCATTTTAGCAAAATATTGTATTCTTTCCATCATTTTTATAGATAGATATAATAAAACTTATTTTATTTTTATCCGTATTTAAGGTGTACTTAGTGATTTGTCTTATTGAAGAATACTAACTTTCAAATTTGTAAGAAAGTAAACATAACTAACAAAAATTATGTTATTTAAACTACGAATAAAAATTTTCAATTTTATATATATATATATATATTATATGTGGTCTTTAATGAATTGACAGGATGGAGACTTTGTTCCGTCTATTTTATAACTAAGCTAGTTCATAAATCGTATGGGGGATATAATCAGTTGGTTAACACATTGCGCGCCAAATTAGCCCTATTAAAAAATAAAGCTTCTTTATTTTTAATAAGTGGTTTATCCAGATGAGAAAGGCGTGAAATTGGGGGTGGGGGTGGAATTGGGCACATGTGTGTCCACCCCTCCACCACCTCCTCCCTTAACTATGCAGCTAATTAAAAGGTTCTAACATATAAACTTTAACTACAAAAGGTTTTTGGTGTCAACAGGTTTATAACAGATAAAAATAAATATTTAACGGTCAATATTTATAAATAAGTATTGATAATATTAACATAATTCAAAAGTGACTTAAATCACGTGACTTTACGTCTGAATACGCGAAATGTGTTTTTCTTAATAAAAAAAATGCACCACGTCTAACTCCCTTTTCAGGTTATATGGACATGTACTAATTACACTAACGAGTGGGTGATGAAGGTTTAATTTAGAAGTGTACCCATATTTGCGTGAAGAGAGTGAAAACCCATTTTTGGATAAAAACACCGAACGGAATCCGAACTCCGATCTCCACGTCATTGGAAGTCTAGTCTATTGCGAGAGTGATGCCTTAGACCATTCGAACACCAATGAAGGTTATGTAAAAGTTGATCTAGTAACTTTTCCAACTGTAAGGTAAGGAAGTCTCTATTGTAAATATTTGATTGTAAAATTATTTAAAGTCAATAGAGTTTATCGAATGTATACGATACATTCTAAGACCAGTATTATATGTACGGTCTGATTTAGATAGGAAGACACATTTATGATAATTTATAAAAGTTATTGGAACAATTTTCATACATTTATACGTTAAGTAATTGAGGGAATGAGGGATTCACGAATTTCGAGATTTCCGCGGGAAAAAAATATGTATCGTTCCCGACCCGATTGTCGGGAAAAATATGCTATAATCTCGAAAATTTTAGGAATTATTTCATTCCAGAATATAAAAAACATCGATAATTGACCACACATTTTTATGTTCGCTATTATTATTTTTATTTGATATTTATTTTATTTTATAACTTACTCAGGTAATTTATTCATTTACAAATTAAATATTGCACAGTATTTTAAGATAGTATTAGAAATAATTAATTACAAAATTTTAATTCCCGTTCTCATCCCGAGGTAAGGGATTCTAAAATCCCTGTTTCCAATCTCGTTTATATTGTTGAGTCTAGTTAGAGTTATAGTCTCAAACGAAAAAAAAAAGATCTTGTGCACCCTTTAAAAGTCATGTTATCTGCAGCTGTAATATTCGATAGACAATAATCAATACCTGCGAAACAATAATAATAAACTATATTAATGTTGACGATTAAAAAAACATCTAAAGAGTCTAATAATATACATTTGAGGGGGACGGGGAAAATGTACAGAATTAAAACAAAAAAAACGCGTATCCTCGTATAGCCCAGCCTCCCCCTGATTAAATTCCCGAGTGCGCCACTGGTTTAAACTCACCTTTCTTGGACTTGGCGCCGATCTTCAACCGGGACGGCCACATGATGTGTGTTAGCGTGTCCTCCATTATCTGGAACACAAGAATAGACATAAAAAAAGAGTCAACAATCAACAACGTATAACGAATAAACAAACGTTCATAATATAATTATTGAAAGATATAATTTTTTTCAAATAATACGTTGGTCTGCCTGTCGAAGCTACTCTAAGGATAATCATTTGGCCTAAAATTTAAAAAACAATCTATATTATATCATTATCTTAGCGAGAATCCGAACTACAGGTGTGTGTGAAGTAAATACGAAGCTGAAGCAAATTGAAGTATATGTGAAGCTTGAAACATGGGAAGTGAAGTCTAAAAAAAATGTTTTTGATGCAATCACGTAACATTCCTGTCGACCCGGGTGATTCGGGGTAAAGTACTCGCCTCTATACCACAATGTTCGTGAAGGTATTCGAAAATTACCTCTCCCGTCTAAATTGGTAGGTCCTTTCGCTCTCGCTCGGAGAAATTCTCATGCGCTAATGCTATCTGTCGGTTCAGAAAGTTCGCGTTAGATACCTCAGATAAAAAAAACATAACCTTACTTTTAATTGTTACCCGCCTCGGTGGCGTAGTTGGCTAACGCGCTTGTCGTGTTGAGCTCTACTGTTGAGGACGTGGAGATCGAGGTTCGAATCTCGGTCGGGTGAACTGAGGGTGGTTTTTCCTAAATGGTTTTCCACTCTCTCCACGCAAATGAGGGTTCACTTCCTCTAATTCAACCTTCCCAATTCCTAATCCATTAGCGTAATTAGTACTTAAAGCGTATAACCCGAACGGGTAGTAAGACGCGGTGCTAAATATTATTATTATTATTATTATTATTATTTTAATTGTTAATCTATTTATTAATATAACGTGTGGATGTAGGGAACGCGAGAAAAGGGAATTATTTTTACATTTTTTGTAATGAAACATATTAGTTTACTTTTCCTCACACGGTGATATAAACAGCTGTTGAATATCTCTCATGAGTATAGCGAAATTAGATTAGAAACTTTTTAAATGAAGAGAAAAAGTTGGTCATTAAACTCCAAGACACCCTTGAAAGATATTCAACAATTACTGATATCGCCGTGTGAGGAAAATTAAATTCTTTGTTTCTACTGGAGCAATATTGGATTTATTTTGACAAAAAAATATATATGTTTTATTATAAAAAAACTGCACCTTAACTAATGTCGCCTACATTCTCACCTTAAGTGTATCCAGGTAAAAAGAAAGGTCTATATAAAAAAAATAAAAAACACTATTTTATGCCGACATAGCTGAATTTATCTTTGCTTACGTTCAAGATGTCATTTACTCACTTGCCTGTTATAATACTGTCAAGTAGCTGCTCTAAAAATGTTTATGTTGGAATTAGTCATATTTAGTGAGATATTTCAAATATGTTAGTAATATTTAAAAAATCTCCATGGTGTGAGCCTGAAAGCGAGCTATTTCAATCGAGCGGTCGCCACCTTTAGCGTTTATAGTGCCAACATATGTGGATAGAGAGTGTCATGCGGTCAGCACAACGAACCCTCCAGCAATGTCGTAAATCGTAGTTTTATAAACCGGAGTCACTACTTCTTTATTCAAGTAGCTCCGAATTTGACTCCGTTACAGAGACATTGCTTCACAGAAAAATCTGTAAGTGTCAAGGATCGAACCAGGGGATCTGTAGCAAGGAACTCTTAGCACTAGACCAGAAATACTTGCCATGTCAATAATATATTAAAGTGTGGTTTTTTTTCTCTCTCTTTATTCCTTCGAATTTTTTCCCCCCAAGTTTCTAAGATTATTTGACTCCATAAACTTTGACATTTTCGAAGCTTCGCACATTTTTATTACGAACTAAGGCGTCTTCAGAATCTGAAAGCACGAAGCTTCGATAAGCTTGACCATACCCAACAGACTGAGAAATAAAATTTTACCGATGATAAAAGAGATCAGTATTCAAATCCGATTTTTATAAATAAATTGTCTCCTATTCTCTCTCCATGTAGATTCGGGTACACTTATTTAAAAAAATTATACCTTTCTCAGCCTTATGTCCCCTTTGTAGTAAAGACGTACCGCATAGAACATTATTAATATTAATAATAATAAGAATAAGAATAAGAATAGAGTACTCACTAATGATCGTACGAACTGAAAAACCATTTTGGACAACGGCCACCGTGCCTCGACAATATATCGGTGTTATATCTACAGTTTTTTACGATCAATGACAGCACACGAAGCAGCCAAACATTCAGGATAAAATTGTTTCTTAAGATATTCAACAAGAGGCTACAAGAGCCAACCAGTATCGAGAATTGTTTACGTGACTGAAGGGAATAACAGGATCTTCGAAGGTTTGAGGGTCGGTGGGGAGGGGGGGTCGGGGGTTAATAGAAAGTCAACACTGCCCCTTTGTTAGTTAAGCTCCATCTAGCGTAGGAGTGGTGGCAACATTGACAGATAACAGAAGTTTTTTTTAAATTACAAACATTGATTGTAAGTCACTGATGTGGAAATAATTGTAATTCTATTAGTAATAATATATTATGAATTAATAGTGTTAATAAAAACGTTTTCTGATAGTACTTCCATAAGAATTACTGTATAATTGGCTTTTATTATTATTATCATTATTATTATTATTATTATTATTATTAGCACCGCGTCTTACTACCCGTTCGGTTTATACACACTTACGCTAATGTTTAAAGGTAGGGTGATTGTGAGATGAAATGGAGGACCTACAGTTTAACGTGGAATCCGAACCACGGTGGAGGTCTGGCATTCCCCACATTCACAAGTTGTGATTAATACACGTCTTGTCAGAGGTGAAGGAAGGGTTTGGCTATCAGATAAATCTGTGCCGGGACCGAGGATTGAACCCCGGACCCCCAACACACAAGTCCGACACCTTACCCCTAGACCACCAGTTCACCCCCCTTTTTTTAATGACTTGTCAAGAAAACAATATATATTAATAAAACTATTATATATTTTGCTCCACGGTCGTGACAACAAGTGATATTATAACACGTTAAATAATAAATCAAAACTTATTAAGTATTTTAAAGTGAACATATTTATGCCACTTCCACAAAAAACAAAACAATAAAAACACATCCAAATGGCTGTTTTAATGTTCAAGATACTGAAAAAAACGCTTGATATTAAAAAACATAATTAAAAACAATAAGATAAAATTTCAAACCAATGTATTAAAAATTAGTCAAATATTATTGAATACATTGAAGATTTTAAACGGTTTGAAAGAGTTGAATAAATACATAAAAATGTGTTTCATATTATATAATTATATTATATGTTTTATATAATATTTTATTTAATTGTACCATTTATGCTGTTGTATTTGGCATTCCATATTGTTTCACTTTAATGTCTAAATTCTAAAGTGTCACAATAGGTAACTATTTTTCATTTCTTTTATTAAACTCAAATTATACCTATTAATTTTAACAATCATTCTATTATTAACGATTGGTTTTAACAATCATTCTATTATTAACGATTGGTTTTAACAATCATTTATATTTTCAATCCTTAATATTTTAAAGCCGTTTAACCTTCTATAAATTTATTCTATCTTTTTATTCAATAAAAATGGTCAATGTATTTAATACTATTTAACTAATTTTTACTAGAGTAACAATTTTAATCAGTTTAAGTCTTTATTTTCATATATTAATAACGTTCCTTTATAAAAAAATTGTTAAAAAGAAGTTTTTTGTTGAGAAAGTATTGACTATCAAAGGTTAAAAGTAACTCAATATTATGGCTTTACAGATCGTATTTTTTGGTGGAGTGATACACGAGAAAAGATGTAGTAACTTTTTTTCTGATTGTGAGTTATCTACACTCCTACGCTGGATATAGTATAGAGTCAAACAAGACAGGCCCCTAAGGAGAAAACGGGGGGAGGGGGTGTGGACCGAAGTCCAGCCCCAAGATTAAGTGACTCACCCCCTCTACTAACCGACTATGTTTAAATAGGTCACATAATTTAAAATAGGAATCTTAAATAACACTAATAATTATATTTTGTATAATTGTCTCTTTTATTACTAGGGTATCAAAAGTTTTTTTTCGTGCGTATCTGTTGTCGAATAGTGTAAACGCGTTAAAATCACAATATCAATGGCGTGTCGTGAAGTGTTGCCAGGGTAAGCAGTATTAGTTTAAAATGTGTTCACACCTCTCAGTGAAACACTCATTGGTCAGGTATCGAGAGTAATAAATCCCCGTGTGGGGCATAGTCAAATAGGGCCCCAAGGGGGGGGGGGACATATCACGAGGTACAGTTTTAACAAGGTCTGCTTCCCTTGCAACACTGCACGGCACGCCACCGCGCAATAGAATGGACCACCGATGACGGGAAAAAATCAAGGATCGAATCACAGCCGGGTGTAACAAGAGTTTTTTTCCCCTTATATAGTTTACCAATATCCATCCACGCAAATGCTGATTTAATTTTATTTGTTTGAGGTATTTAACGCGTACTTTCTGAACCGACTGATTATATAAGCACACGGGAATTTCTATGAGCAAGAGCGAAAAGAACTATCAATTTTTTTTCCGGGAAAGGTATTTTTGCATACCTTCTGGGGTTCTCTTACAAGCCACAACCAACATGGGACCGACGGCTTCACTTTCCCTCCAAAGGAAGTTGAGTTATGAATTTTTATTACTCAAGAAAAATTAGTTGATCCCGGCTGGGTTTGAACCCACGAACATCGGGTCCTAGGGTGAGCACTTTGCCTTAAGACCACCTAGGTTGACCACTAGATTCAACTTTTCTCATTCCTGACACGTTAGTGACATATGCATAGACCCGAACTGGTTTGTGGTGCCAAAACAAACACATTACTATAATGTATATTATCTGTAAATATTAAAAATAATAATGGGAATTTCAATAAATATTTTTACAAACAAACAAAAACAACCTGTCTGGGGATATTTTAATAGAAGGGCTGTGATGAGAAATATATAATTAGAAATGTTACAGCATTTCTGCGAATGGATAGTGGGCAATAACTTTGAAAAAAAACCTTACAGAGCCCCCAGTCGAGGGTAACTACGCTAGCCTCAAACAAAGGTATTTTTAAGCTATTAATTAAATTATTGCGAGGTTCTCACCTTTTGGAAGAATATCTCGGCAGAAAGATGTTCATCGTGCATCCCTGAAATAAAAATAAAAAATTTAAAATATAGAATAGATATAGAATGTACAAAAAATAATCAAACACTTCAAGAATATTTAAATTACTGCCACATACTCAGGGCCGGCGCAAGCGTTTATTGTGTCCCAGTTTTATTCTGTATAATGTAAATAAACCGTACCCTCTGCGTGATGCAATAATAATAATGTACCAAAATACCGGACAAAATAATATAAAAAAGAGATAAATAAAAAAGTAATATTTGGGGACCCCTCACAACCCACCTCCCCTTATTATTATTAATATTATTTAGCACCGCGTCTTACTACCCGTTCGGGTTATACGCTTTAAGTACTAATTACGCTAATGGATTAGGAATTAGGAAGGTTGAATTAGAAGAAGTGAACCCGCATTTGCGTGGAGGGAGAGTGGAAAACCATTTTGGAAAAAACCCTCCAGTTCACCCGACCGAGATTCGAACCTAGATCTCCCCGTCCTCAGCAGTCGAGCTCAACACGACAAGCGCGTTAGCCAACTACGCCACCGAGGCGGGTCACCTCCTCTTACTCAATGTTTTGCAAATTTTTTAATAACCTATCCCTTCTTTTCTTAATATTTTCGGAAGATTTTAATTAAATATCAAAGTGATTCTTTGAGAAAGAGGTCACTGAATGTCAAAACTATAAAAGTGATTCTTTTTTTTGCATACCCGCTTCATTTGCCGAATGGTCTAACGCATCACACTCTTGTTTTACTGGCTTACTGATGACAAGAGAGATCAGGGTTCAAATCCCGGTTGAGGTCAACTGAGGTTTCTTTTCCTTAAATGGTTTACAACTCTCCTTCCACGCGAATGCGGGTAAATTACCTTGAAAATGCTTCCTTCTTCATCCCTATATATACCTGAACAGGTAATAAGACGCGGTGATAAAAATAAATTAATATGTCATAGCCTGTTTCACATCGAGCAGCAAGTTCATCCCTTGACTCCCTCCCTACTTTTTTCTTCTGTTTAGGGGATTCTACAGACCAACGCGAAAGAATCGCAACGGTAGGGGTGGCGAAATTTTCGCCTTTACTGCGGCAACCAGCTTCTCTCCTTTATTCACATTGAAGCATCACTTCAGTCGCAGGCATTGTGGACAATGCACTTACTACAAGTCGTTTATTATTAACATTGATTAAGGGGGAGGGAGGGACCAGAACATAACTAAATATTCTCAAATCATGTCTACATGTCATGAAAATATTAAATTTGGCGTGGAAATGCAAAGCCATGAGAACAAACGGTTATTTTTCAAGAATTTATATTATTTTGCAATTTTCTTTTCGGAAACTGTTTGCTGAAGAATAGAAGCATGTTGATTATGATATACTTTTTTTTACACACACGCCTCCTCTATGATTTTAACAGTGATCAAATATTAGTAATTATTGACATTTTTTAATAGAAAACTGCCGGTTGCATAACAAAAAAATAAGCAAATGTAACAACTAATAAACATTAATACTTAATCTTAGAAGAGGTGTTGAAAATTTAATAATAATATTTTCCACTCGTGTCTCGAGAAAATTGATATTTCCAAACGTATGGTTTTTCCGCAAGATCTGTCCGATAGCTCGCGCCATCTACGGTGTCCGTGATCCATCTGTTCTTGTTGGCGCGGAAGGATACTTTTATTGGTTGTGAAGCTACCCACGACTTTCACCCTCCCATTAAATAGGTTTTAGACTCGCACTCTACAGGGCCAAGGGCTTTAAGGCACACTTTTTGATTAAGTATATTTTTAATAACATCAATATTTTATTAATCCATAAATGTTTTCAGCACTCAGTGACAGTTGTCGGAAAGAGAAGATGATTTAGCTAACGAACTTTGTATCCTCTTTGTTTGGTTGTAAAATACACATTCCTGGCAACTATGCTAGAGAGGGTTGCGTTGGGAGGGGGTAGCTATTACTTCTGAAGTAGACGATTGTAAATCAATATTATACCAAGCAAGATGCAAAAGTTAAGTTAAATACTTCATTGCATGGATGATTTTTAGTATTTGATTTTAGTCGTGTGCATTTATTAAATCTCTTTGTTCATATTTTTAGGTCATTCTTTGAAAATTTGAAGTCATTTTGTTAGAATTTAAAAAAAAATCATGAAAACGTGAGCAATTTTAATCTTTTATTATGGTTTTTCTTCCGGAAAATGTTTTGATGGTTTTTGCGTGGGTAAAAAATATAAATCATTTGCATCATATTATTATTATTACTATCACCGCGTCTTACTACCCGTTCGGGTTATACGTACTTACGCTAATGTGTAATGGTAGGGTGATTGTGATATGAAATGGAGGACCTACAGTTTAACGTGGAATTCGAACCACGGTGGAGGCCTGGCATTCCCCACATTCACAAGATGTCTTGTCAGAGGTTAAGGAAGGGTTTGGTAATCAGATAATTCTGTGCCGGGACCGAGGATTGAACCCCGGCCGCCAGCACAGAAGTCAGACACCTTACCCCTAGACCACCAGGTCACCTGCATCACATTCATTGTGTCTTTATTTTCAATGTTTTTTCTAAGCTTACTACAGGTTGTGTGTATTTAAGACTTTCATGTGAGTTAATGTAACGTCTGATGCTGATGTCGGGATCACGATCAACTCAACGTTAACTTAATGTAACTTTAACTTAACGTTAAGTTAACTTAACGTAAATTATATTTGTGTGTTTTTAAATGGAAGCGAACACGATGCAGTTTACTTAACGTAATAGAAGTCATGGAAGGCATTTCACGTTAAGTGAACGTTACTTGAAGGGTATCACGTGATCTAGCAGCCAATCATTATGCGAGTGACGTCTACAGCGGTATTTATTAATTCATTTGTTGGTTTTATGACCAAAGTCTACTCTTTACCTTTAGTTCTAGTGATCGGACATTTAATTAAAATAAGCACTAGTATCGTATAATTATAGAACGTTATTGAACAGACTCAATTTAAATATTGTAAAGAAGTTAAAACCACAACGCTTTTATTATATAAAATGGTATAATGTATTACTTTAAAAAAAACTTATTAAAATATAGATCAACTAACAATCATGATCATAAAAGCATTAAAATCTGCTCAAAAAAGTTTAATGATAAATATCTACAGTATCGGTAGAAAACAGTAAGAATTCACAGATAATATACACTAATACAAATAGTACAGATCACAGATAAAAGCACATACTCTAGAATACAGATGTTTGGTTCGAGTTGTTACGTTAAGTTACGTGAACGTTAAGTTAAAATTAAGTTGGTCGTGATCCCGCCATTATGGTGCCACTCATAGCTTGTAAGATAGCCGCTTCGGTGGCCGCATGGTCTAAGGCGCTACTCGCTACTCTCGCAGTAGACTAGACTGCCGATGACGGGGAAATCGAGGTTAGAATCTCTGTATTTTGTACCGAGGGTGTTTTTTTAAAAGTTTCCAGTCTACCTCCACACAAATGCGGGTACACTTCTCCCAAATATAGCCTTCTTAATCCCTAAAAGCGTTAGCGTAATTAGTACATAAGCGTATAATTCACACGGATAGTAAGACGCGGTACTAAAAAAAAAAATTATGTAAGCGAAATATTTGCGCCAGTCTGTGGGTTTCTTAATACCAACCCGCCTCGGTGGCGTAGTTGGCTAACGCGCTAGTCATGTTGAGCTCGACTGCTGAGGACGGGGAGATCGAGGTTCGAATACTCGGTCGGGTGAACTGGGGGTGGTTTTTCTTAAATGACTTTCCACTCCCCTCCACACAAATGTGGGTTCACTTCCTCTAATTCAACCTTCCCAATTCCTAATCCATTAGCGTAATTAGTACTTAAAAGTGAATAACCTGAATGGGTAGTAAGACGCGCTGCTAAATAATAATAATAATCTAAATACCAGGCAAGGGAGGGGAAGGGAAGAATTACTCATATTCCCGCCATTTTATAGATTAAAGTAATTTTGTTTTTAATATTACTGCTCTGCCATGCTATCAGCAAATTTAAATGGGCTTAATGACAAGTAAGATATATTTTAGAATAAGTGTAGACGCATTTGTAGAGAAGAGCAAGTCAAAACACGTAGAAAATAAAACCTTTTCTACTGACCGGGATTCGAGCTACGACCAAACTGTAAACCAGACAATACGAAACTAATGCCTTTACGTTTATAGTGGTTTATTCATTGCTATGCTTTGATAAAAATGTATTTCCTTAACATTAAAATATATATATTAAGATGTTATCTTTCCACACAAAAATAAAAATTAACACCGCGTAGCATACGAATTATGTTAATGTGTCAAGGATGAGTAAGGTTGAATTTAGAGCGAGTGTGCCTGCATTTGCGTGGAGGGAGAGAGGAAAAGTTGTTGGGGGGGGGG
>CABFOW010001045.1:105149-138801 GCA_902141385.1 Timema californicum
ATCTCCCCGTCGTAGACTCCCAGTCTGTTTTTAAGAGTGACGCCTTATACTATGCGGCCACCGAAGCAGGTTACCCACATTTGATTAAATTAATGGGGCAAAGACGAAGAAGGTATAACTTGGAGGTTAAAATATCCTAACTTCCGTAAAGGAATGATGGAAAATCACCACCAATTAATTAGCCCTGACCTGCCCGACACTGGCAAACCTGACCATACGAGGTGGACGACTTAGTCCACGTGTCCACCGGCTCGAGTAAAGTCACCCGTCTAGGGGGGGTGGGGTGGGAGGGGAGGGAATGGACAGTGTCAGACCCACCTCGCCTCGTAGCTCTCGACCGCAACAGAGGCCTACAAAGCGGGCGAACGCTGTCGCGGAACGCAATCTTAGAACTACATCTCTAATCCGTCCTTTTATCAAGTTTAACCACCGGGAAAAGCTTTTGAGTGCGTGCGTAATCTTTTCAATCCCAGATAAAACTAACCTTCACTTCATACATGTCATCTAATCAGCCCGCTTTACTCGTCGGAAGCGCGAACATAATCAAAATATACATTAAACAACCCGCCTCGGTGGTGTAGTTAGCTAACGCGCTAGTTTCGTGTATAGCTAGACTGCCGAGGACGAGAAGATAAAAGTTTGAAACTAGCTAGGGAGGGTTCCAAAATGGTTTTCCACCCTCCACGCAAATACGGGATCACTTCCTCTAAAATTAACCTTCCGAATTCCAACTACATTAGCGTAAATAGTACAAAAAAATCTTAAATATTGTGTAATGCTGTTTTTTTTACCACTGCGTCTTACACGCTTCTGTGCGAATTACACTAATATATGCTTAGTTTAGAGGAAATGCACCTACATGTGCGTGAAGGACGAGTGAAAAACCATATAGGAAAAACTCACCCTCCATGCACTCGACAAGGATCGAACCCCGATCTCCCCGTCTTTGGCAGACTAATCTCACACGTAAGTAGCGCCTTAGACAGCGCGTCCATCGAAGCGACTATTTTTGTTGTTTTTTTACTGTCAAAAATATATATGTAATTTTTTTAGGTATTGAACGTGCACTTTCGAAACCGACTGATTATATCAGCACACTACTTACAAATTAGCTTAAAGCTTTAACAGGCACAACACCCAGTCCCCCGGGCGGGTGAAACCAAACATTTCACTAATGATAAATGTCTCAGGGAATCGAACTCGAGGCCCTTAACTAAATAGGTGGACACGCCACCAACTGAGCTTATGGTGTCTGACCGAAAAGGTTAAAGAATTGAATAAAAAAGAAGTTGTTAGCAATAATTGTGTGATACCTAAAACAAACTCGTCATTTTCGCAATAGACCCGCACCCACGTACACAAAGGCAACAGTCTCGTCTTGTCTGGTTGCGTAGAGGTTAAGGATATGGTTGTATTTACTAAAAGATCCCTTTCTGTCACAATCCCGCTTTGTTTTAACTCATCAATTGTCACTGATACACAGTCCAATTTTATTAGAAGGGCTCACAGATAGAAAAGCAACTAGATCTACTTTCATGTTTACATACGTCAAGGCATACGATATGCATCTATCACTTGATAAATAGTATCAATACCTATAAAATAAAACTAACAAAATTGTAAAATTTTTATCAATATTGACAACAACAATACAGTTTGTCTTTACTAAAAGCCCTTTTCTATGGAAATTGATGTGTAAATAGAAGTTAAAGACACAAAATTATATTTGGAACTTGTCACAATATACCCAACTTGGTACTCATGGAAGCGTACCAAAAACCTCCAGAACTACTTTGACAACAATTTCAGTTTTCAAAATGTTTTAACATTTGTAAAACATACACGTTATCCGGAATAAATAACATAGATCCAAGGACATATCTCTAAGTTATATCAATACATATTTTGTTATTGATCAATAACAGTTCTTACAACTTCTATAAAATAGTGTTAGATGCTCTGTATGAAATTATTACTATTACCACCGCGTCTTACTACCCGTTCCGGTTGTACGCACTTACGCTAATGTGTAATGGTAGTATGATTGTGAGATGAAATGAAGGAACTACAGTTTAACGTGGAATCCGAACCACGGTAGAGGCCTGTCATTCCACCATTCACAAGTTGTGATTAGTACACGTCTTGTCAGAGGTGAAGGAAGGGTTTGGTAATCAGATAAATCTGTGCCGGGACAGAGGATTGAACCCCGGACCCTCAACACAGAAGTCAGTCACCTTACCTCTGTATGAAAATTAAACTTTCTCCGTTAGTAGCCTATTTGTCAACACGCAAACACTTCAAAAGGGCCTAGAATCTTTCGGAACAAAATTGTACGTCTATCTGTATGTAATAAAGTCTGTTGACATTGATATTAAGAGAGTTCACGTCCACTTTCTAAACAAAAATAGATAACAAATAACCTAATCATATCTGGGATTCATATTTAATCCGTATATCGCGTATACGATGCAAATGTTCAAACACTTTTGGAAATTTTTTTAAAAAATGCCAATCGTTATTTAATTATTGACGCGCATACGGTAAGTATAAAGTTTGAAAATAGACGAGTCTTAAAAGTTTAATTTTCCCATCTCAACTAGGGACGATACATTTTGTCTAACTTAAGTACCTGTCACAAAGTCGAACTTAGTGCTCCTAACTTCAAGCCTGTCTCAAGTTTACAGTAATGAGCGGTAATCCCTCTTTGATAATGTTTCATTTGAGGTAGTTAACGTGTACTTTCTAAACAAGCTGATTGCTAGACCACACATATTATTAACAGACTTTAATCCATAACAAATTCAACACCTCACCTTCCTGATCGTTAATTCATCACTGTGAAAGGGGAAACCTAGATTTCACAAACTATGAATATTTTGGTCATACCGGGGAATCGAATCCGTGACCCATAAGGTGTCAAGACCATGTTAATGATTAGAAATAATCCCATAGAAATCAAACTCACCCATTAGGAGTTTCTCCAATTTCCGTCGATCTACCCGGAACCTTTCTTCGTACAGCTCGGAGACGTCGATTCCAAGTAGGTTGGCCAAATTTTGGAGATCCTCCCTCATGTCCTCGTAAAGACTACCTTGGCCGGAGGCGCTTGTACCACCGGTGCCACAGTCGGAAATTTCGGAAACTGTATCCGAGGTAGTCTGGACGTTTTGAGATTTGGTTTCGACGCAAAACATAATGTCGGTTCCACAAAAAAAAAAGAGTAAATAAACAACCGATGTCGAAAAGTTTAGGAAAATAAATAAATTAAATAGTTATCTTTTTGAGTTTGGAATAAATTATTGAGTTTGTTTTTTTGGGGGGGTTTAATGATTTCCGCACCTTATGTCAGCTGAACTTATGGCCCCACCCCATTCACCTAGATGTGTGCTACCCCTGAGGTCAAATGATACTGACTGAAAGTACTTGCAGGTAAAACGGTCGTTTAAGTAAACACATTGCTAGTCGTCATAGTTCACGCGTTATCGTTTAATTATCTCACGGTTTAGCGCCACCTGCTAAAACATCCAAAGAGAAATGTAGTTTGTGGAGTAAAAGTTTACGAATGAAGATTGTGAGGTAATTGATAAGTTTTTTTTTTACTGTGATTGATGGAAGGTTTAAAAAATAAAGCAGCATTGAATTAAATTTATTGATTATAAAAATAAACCGATACGCTTGTTGAATTGTAATAACATTATGATAAATTAGAGTTTACCAACTGTTTTATTCTATGTAATTTTTTTCAAGGCATCTTGATTTAAAAAAAATATAAACATATTAAAATTCAAGTTTTTATAAGCACACGTTCGGGCACAGGGGCTACAAATTTTTAAAATGTCAGACCTATGCTTGTGGTAGATATCTCACAATACTCATGTCAGACAATTAGATAAACAAACTCTTCATTTTATTAATATAAATTAAATATGCATTATTATATTTGTCTATAAATAGTTACTGGGTCAAGTTCCATGTGAGTTTACTAAGTAATTTAACAGATATTATGTATGCATAGTTATAAGTAGCCTACTTTACGTAACACATAATATATACAATTAAAATAATAATTACATTTTGTAAAAAGGTAAAATAATGAATGTAAGTTATTTAATCAAAGTGATAACACAATATATTAAATTTCAATTTTATTATTACAAGGGGCAACATTTATTTCCAGAGTTTATTAGATATTCATTTAATCATGTTGGAGCTGTATTTGATTGGTTTTCAATTTATTATAAATACAACCTTTAATATATTATCTTGACCACTAGTGTAAAAAATGTACACTTTTTTGTTGGTTTTACATTTTTTAGTTGTTTGGTCAAACATTTAAACACCTCTTCTAACTAACTAAAAGTCTTGGATTACTTCGATTGCTTTATTCTGGACAAAAATTCAAAAACCATATGTAACGCATTATAAATTAAACATTTTAATTACCAAGATAAGAGTTTTTGATCCTACCACACAATTTTTTATCATTGCGCAGTGTTATATCTTTAGAGGGCAGCCTCTATTTATATTTGGCGCTCTTTTGTCGTACTATTTTTTTAATGTGTCATACGCTATCCTTACAGAATAGCCAACATAAAATAATAACCTTATTCTCTCTTGTATTTTAAATACTTTCGGGTCATACATATTTATTTGAACAATATCATAATTTCAAAATATCGGACTGTTTGATTTAATTATTTTTTATCTCTTTAATGGCACTGAAGACTATTAATTTATTTTCTAAAAACTATTGATAACAGTTGAATTAACTTTTAGCTTCCACCGCCATTGTGCTTCTAGTTGCCCGTGAACATTTTTAGCAATTGCAGGTTGATCGTTTAGAAGGCGGTGCTATTCGCAATCGTGACGTCATTGGTGTTGCATTCCAGTGTAGTGGTCTGTTTCATGTTTTTTAAGGGGAAATTAACTTTCAAGATAAATTAATTGGTTAGTGGTGCTTCGTAAAGTTGTTCAACAGAATATTCTGCAGGTGAGACTGATTTTATGTTTCAGGATTGTATACTCTTCTTTCATTTAGTGTTTGGTGTTGTTGGGGCGATTTTGTTTGGAGGGTAACCATTGATTTTCGACTGACACATGACGGTCAATTTGTATGGGATGAGAATCTTGTCGAAACCCGCATCGTTTCGAGTATCCCAACTTTCTTATAAGATAATAACAAATGTTAAGTTTAGGTGTAAGGTAGATACTCAAATAATTTATGAATTATATTTAATTTAACCTCTTTAAATATACAGATTCTCACAGTAATCAAATTAGTACACGATTATAATTATGACTTAACCTATTTGCTTGGCAATTGATGTTTTCTTTAAATTAGAAATAGCGGGGACACTACATAAAGAGGGCGGCCTTCTTGACAATTTATCTTTGTCATACTTTAGGGAAAAAAACATAAAATTTAATCATAAATACATCAATGTAAACGTTTGAATAATAGGCATATGCTAACAAAATTAATATTTTTAAATGTGTCAGTTCAAAAAATGAAGCTTTTACATATTAACTCCATACTAATAAAATGCTAAATTATGTTGTTTAGTTTTATAATTTATATGCATTAGATATAAGGTACTAGCATTACCACACAAATAGTAAACCTATTGCATTCTTGTCCAAATTGGCACCCAAGAATATTTTCTTGGCGCATGCATTAACGGATTTTTCCAAATACTTTTGGTCAACAAACTTTTTTGAATGATAGTTATATAGCCTACTTAATTTGAATGTACAGACATAATATGGGGTTACTATCAAATGATGATGTGGACGAATGTTTCTAGACTGGGAGCTATGCATCGTATTAATGACGTTAGGTTTCTTAGCTGAGTGAGTATTTCTCCTGGACAGATAATTTTACGATTCCAGCAATTCTCTGTTATGCAGCACACAATTCGTATAGGTGCGCGCGCACACGCACACACACACACACACACACACACACACACTGCCCTTAAAAATTGACACATTGTACATGTATTCTCTGAAACATTAGCCAACCCTTGTCTGTCGTCACAACCAAGCCTTCGACTCAAGACTCTGAGGGCAGTACGATAGAATTCAATAACGTATAGATACCGATAGTGTGGTCCCGAGCATAGTATCGCTCCACCTTTTAACCTACGATGACGCAAGCAAACTCACTCTAGTGTCAACAAAACATCCACTTAGTCAAGTTCTTGCATATGGCCCCTTTATTTTTCTACTGTCGGACTTAGACTCCAGTAATGGTTAAAGTATATTAATTAGGCCTAGTAGTAAAATATTTACTGCAGTAAAATTCTCCAATACAGATTACTTCATTGGAAGCTTCTCTGATATTGTCACCAAATTAATTGTCAATCCAAATTACAAAAAACAAAAACAAAACGGTTTTAACGTTATATTATAAGTTGTTAGTTTGAAGCCGGAGTCGGTACATTTTTATCGACTAGAACTCCACCCGAAATTGCTTCCAACTCAAGACTCCATGCCTTGGATACATTCATGTAAAGTTCAAGTCTATATTATCGTATTCTGCGTCTAATAAATCCTGCCGGAAGTGATATTAGGTTATGCTAAACACGCCAAAGGTAAGCCTTATCCCAACAATTTAAAAAAATATTGTATTTGAGATCATATGGGTTATTTGGTTTCCTTGCATATTCATTATTTTGATAGCCTATGTGATTATTGTTAATTTTTCTAAGCCACCCCTATAGGTTCTATTTTGTTTGAATACAGTCTTTCTCTCATAATTGTAACCCCTAACAAGTTTGAGTTTAAAGCCTAATAATTTCTATTTGTAAATTTGGAAAAGTGACACCAAGACACAATAATCGAACTATGGGGTCTTGGCCTAGCACGCTAATGTTTGACCATTGAGTTACCCAGGATTTGTCTTTTGCTTGGGATACTTTTGAAAAAAACAAAACAAAAAATAAACTACACTTTTCTAATAACTTAAGTCCATATTAGTGTTGAACTAGGGCTTCTGTACATTAAAAAATTTGAATCAAACTCTAAAGTTTAATTTAACATGTCCACATGTTTGCTATTTGTGAGCGTTGCAACTTTTAAAATACTAATCATGTACCGTAGAAACACTAAGGCCTACTGATAGGTGTGCGCAGGGAGTGGGTGATGGGAGTGGGATCAACGCCCTGGCCCCATTCCTTCTGAGAATCTATTTGAATAATTTTTTTTAAGGCCCTTGGCCCTGTCGAGTGCAAGTCTAAAACCTATTTTGTGATATGGTGGGGTTAGAGGGTGAAAGGCGGGGCGTGGATTCACAATTGGATCAAAGTATCTCCGCACCAACAAGAAAAGATGGATCACGAAAACTGAAGATGGCGCTAACTACCGGACAAGTCCTGTGGAAAAAATCATACGTTTGGAAATACCAGTTTTCTCGAGAACGAGTGAAATGTTTATGTTAATATTTCCAACGCCTCTTATAAGATAATGTATTGATGTTTATTAATTGTTACAATTTCTTATTTTTTTGTTATGAAGACGGCAGTTTCTGTTGAAAAATGTCAATTTTATCGATTATTTGATCACTTAAAATTATAGAAGAGGTGTGTACATCAAAAGTATAACTTATCCAACATGCTTCTATTCCTGCACAAACCGTTTCCGAGAAGAAAATTCCAAAACAATAAAAACTCTTGAAGATAATCGTTTGTTCCCACGGCTCCGCCTTTCCACGCCAAATGAAAAGGGTCAATCGCCTTAACAAATTACAATACCTACATTAAAGCTAGAACAATACAATGTTTTATTTTACAACATTATTCTTTGAAAAACATATAAATTACAATGTGTCAACCGCCAACTGGAGAGTACCATAATTTTAAACTCGTCATTAATGTAATCCAGTCCAGTCCGTATTCCCATCCAACTTTTGTTCGCTGAACAACCAAGAGGTGTTGTGGAAGGAGCTCAAGTCTACATTAACCACTAACCTTGAAATACCCATCGACGTGGTTTCTTAAAAAAATAATCAGGTAGGCCCCTACTTTGTTCTTTTGTCATTACAACTTTTTTTTCTTTGCTAGTGAGGTACCATAGCACCCGCGCTGCACACACTTATGATCTCATACCACATGTCATGAGCTAGAATTGGGACTGTGGAGTCGATACCCCAGACCTTCAACTTTCTATTTTTCTTCTATTCGACTCCTTCATAAATGGCTAAAGTACATATATTAATTATTAATAACAAATGTTTTTGCAGTAAAATGTTCCAATATAGATGACTTCATGTGAAGTTTCTTTGACATTGTGAAATTATATTTGAATACATCTTTCAACTCAAGTTAACAAATATTGGTCCTAAAGAAAGGAAAAAAATATAAAAATAAAATGAGATAATTTTTTTTACATATATTGTTATTGAGTTTTTATTTTGAAACCGGTTTTGGGGTCAGTCAATAAATTTTTACAGGCTCCAGACTCCACCTAAAATCTCTTCTGGCTCAAACGCCACGACTCAAGACTCCACAGCTTTGGTTAGAATGTGTGTTGAAATCCTTTTTTTTCTGCAACTGCAAAGAAAATAAAGAACATGTTTTGTTTTTTTATAGTGTACTCTTGCACTACATCCTACTTAATACCTGTCTGTGTTATTGTCATATACCTATACTCTAGAGATGTCAAACTCAATTCTTTGATATCTCGCTACCCTTGATTCTTACTGGTATTGTGACAGTTCTACTAAAGATGTAAGGATGAGGAGGGTATATTATAGGGAAACTATACACTTATTTGTGTGGAGACCCGCCTCGGTGGCATAGTTGGCTAACGCGCTTGTCGTGTTGAGCTCGACTGCGGAGGACGGGGAGATCGAGGTTTGAATCTCGGTCGAGTGAACTAGGGGTGGTTTTTCCTAAATGGTTTTCCACTCTCCCTCCACGCAAATGCGGGTTAACTTCCTCTATTTCAACCTTCCCAATTCCTAATCCATTAGAGTAATTAGTACTTAAAGCGTATAACCCGAACGGGTAGTAGGACGCGGTGCTAAATATTATTATTTGTGTGGAGATAGAGAGGGAGAGAGATATTTAAGGGGGGGGGGTGAAATATCTACAATACCAACAACCTCGATTCAAATCCGAGTGACCTCGTCACGAGAAATCCAGCCTCTTGCGAGTATGACACCTTAGAATACGATGCTGCATCTTTGCAGTATGAAATGTAGATTGAAACATTGTGTAGGTTTTTTGATACCCGCTTTGGTTATTATTTTTTTTTCTTTCAAACTACCCAAATAGTCAACAGCCTGCACATGTAAACTCAAAATAGTCTTGAAACACTTTATCGACCAAAATACTTTTCGGAACTCTTTAAGGTAATTTAACCCTCATCACCTTAGCTTAGCCAATTTTATTTTATGACCAATTTACTTATAATAATCAACACAGTTTGGTTAGTATTTAAATATATTGTTTTAAATATTACAAACTGGGACGTTTTGGTGGGGATTTAGAGATTTAGCGATTTAGCAAAAAATTCCTTTTTTTTCAGTATCTATGGAAAAATATTTATTTTAGCCAAATGATTAAAATATTTCTTTATGAAAAAAATGGTTTAATCAACCTCCCATAGTGATATCAACAGTTGTTGAATATTTGTCATGAGCGTAGCTTTTTAAGTTAAGGGAAAAAGTTTTCATGAAATTCCAGGACACCCTTTACAGATATTCAGCAACTTTTGGGGTCGCCACGGGAAGAAAATTAAAGTCTTATGTATCAATATAGAAACATCCCCACCTTAAGAGCTCGCCTCCCCCTTCTCCCCTGACACATAATATTTAGCACCTCGTCTTACTACCCAGTCAGGTTATAGTCTTATGTACTAATTACGCTGATGGGTTAGGCATTTGGAAGGTTGAATATAGAGGAAGTGAACCTGTATTTGCATGACGGGAGAGAGGAAAACCATTTAGAAAAAAACATCCCTAGTTCACCTGAGCGAGATTCGAACCTTGATCTTCCTGTCCTAAGCAGTCTATCTCAACACGAAACTACCGCTTTAGCTAACTACGCCACCGAGGCGGGCGATGGTTGATACAGCTTGAACCACGTGTTTCATTGTGGTGCGGTTTTATTTAGAAAACAATGGATTTGAGACTAGTGAAACCATTTTACCATATTTAAAAAAAGTGAAAAAGAATTATCTAAATAATATGAACTTAGAGTATTTTTTTATTTATCACTTATCAAGTACAGAATGCAGAACACCACGGTTTGATAAGTCTCCTAGTTTGAGCGTAGTTGTGTTCGTGATGGCCAAACCGCTGTGAGACGGGCTTTTGTTATATGAATTTTCTTTTCTTTTTGTAATAAACATTATTTCAAAACCGAGTTTTTTTATACCTAAGATGGTGATAATATTGATTTTTCTAAAATGTGATCGCATCAGTATTTTAAATTCTCACTGTGATTGACCAAACGAGTTTTAATTTGCCTATCTGGAAAAAATGGAAAGTCCTAAAAGTAAAACTTGTAAAACACACGGAATTTGTTTCTTAACTGTGGCAACCCAGAAAATAACATTTGGCTATGAAATGGTTAAACCAATTAAAATAATAATAGTAATATTTAGCACCGCATCTTACTACCCGTTCGGGTTATACGCTTTAAGTACTAATTAATCTAATGGATTAGGAATTGGGGAGGTTGAATGAGAGGAAATGAACCCGCATTGGCGTGGAGGGAGAGTGGAAAACCATTTAGAGAAACCACCCCCAGTTTACCCGACCGAGATTTGAACCTTGGATCTCCCCGTCCTCAGCAGTCGAGCTCAACACGACAAGCGCTTTAGCCAACTACGCCACTGAGGTGGGTAACAATTAAAAATAATATCATGCTTTGCGAAATATTTTTCTCATTTAGGCATTTTGTGTGTGTGTGTGTGTGTGTATATATATATTCTATCATAAATGGCAATGTTCAACACTTTATTGGTTTTTGTTTTAGGTGAGGGTGTTGATTTCATGTGTTGGTTTGCTACATCAAACTGGTAAGAACCTTATATGTGCCTTTTTAGATTCAATCTGCATGTTTTATCACGTCAAGATTATTTTTCAGTCACCACCCTAGTCGATTGGGCTCTAAAAGTTTCAATCCATTCACTTTGTAGCTAAAATATTTACTGAATGTGACAATTATTGAAGTTATTCTGCAAATAAAAAAAGTAATAATGTCCCTTTTTAAAAATATTTTTAATAAATACTAATTTGGTTTGTTAACTTAAAGCTATCTAGTCAAAATGTAAAATTATCTCTTAACACAATGAAGTTTATAATTCACCAAATAAATATTAACACTTAAGGTGGGCGTGTAGGGGATACAAGAAAAGGTCAGTGTTTTTGCAGTTTTTATAACAAAACTTTTTTTTTTGCCAAAATAAATCTAACATTTCTTAAGTATAGAAATAAATTATAATTTTCTTCATGTGGTGATGTCAACAGTTTTTAAATATCTGTCAAGAATGTCCTGGAATTTAATGACAACTTTTTATCCTCGTTTAAAAAGTTTCTCATCTAATGCCACTATGCTCATGAAATAAATTTAACAACGGTTGATATCAACATGTAAAGAAAATTAAATTCTTCGTTTATACTGAGCAATATTTGATTTATTTTTGGCAAAATTTTTTTTTTCGTAAAAAATACAAAAACATTGTTTTTTTCTGGCATCCCTTTCTATCCCACCTTAACCCGCTTTGTTTTGCTCATAATTACAATAGACTAGACTAGTGATGACACACCGATTGTGGCTCGAAACCTGGTCGGGTTTACTGAGAGTGGTTTTCTTCCAAATGGTTTTCCACTCTCCCTCCACACACACACACACACACGCACACGCACGCACACACACACACACACACACACACGCACGCACACACACACACACTTACTTATGTACAGTCGAACCTGGATAAGTGAGAGTTCAATGGACCAGAACTTTTTCTCACTTATAGAGGTTTCTCACTTATAGAGGTTTTCACTAATCCAGGTCTAGCTTCTGCTTCTCTCATGGGAAACAGGATGAGGAATGCGTGATGCACCCACCTCAGTAATTAACACTTATCAATTAATTTGTCTTTGTTTACTAATGCAGACCTAACCTTCTGCAGAGAAACAAAAAAAACATGTGTGTGTGTGTGTGTTTGTGTGACCTGTCAAAATACGCACAATCAAGTTGCATTTCCTGGAAGACCCTCTCGCTTATACAGGTCCGGACGTGAAAAACTACTCACTCATAGAGGTTTTCGTCTTTCATTTATAGAGGTTTTCGGAGGTGAAAATGATGGGGCTTGGGGATTTGTCTCACTTATAGAGTTTTCTTGTTAATCCAGGTTAAACTATATATACACATCCACTAATATTTAACCTTCCTCATACTTAACACATTAGCGTAACTAGTATTTATTTATATGACCTGAATGGGCTTACAGCCCTAGCAGCGAAAAATCTCCAAAATTATAGCTTGTTTGGAGTTTAGATTATTCGGACTCAACCAGGCCCAATCAAATTGGGCTAGGTAAATGAGTTTATAGTGTTTAACTGTGTATACATTACATTAAATTCACCTATTAAGTTTAATTTTTTATGATGCAGCAATACATTTAACATGACCTTTTTTAAATATCTGACCACATTAGTATTTGGACCATAATCTTTCCAAGGTCCGGCACCTTCACGGCCGTATCCACGTCAAAGCTCTTATCTTACAAATATTTATAATACAGCTTTAAACTATAGATTCCTTACATTGCGTTAGCATGGTGGCTACAGACAGGGAAAACCTGGAAAAGTCAGGGAATTTTTGGATGACAGGGAAAACAGGGAAATGTCAGGGAATTTAATTAAAAATAAGGAAAAGTCAGGGAATTAAAAATATGTCTAAAAAATCTCATTAATTTCGCAACTAAACACTGAAACAAAAGTTAATAAATACCTAAATAAAATAACAATTTAATTTTATAAATAACTGATAAAACCAAATATGTTTAGTAGATACAATCTTTTTTTAATATGTGATCAATAATAAATAAAACACGTCATCATCCACCATTAAAACTGTAAGAAAGTAGTCAGGGAAAATTTAAAAGTGTTGCCTGGAAAACCTGGAAAAGTCAGGGTATTTTGTAAAATATGTTTTGTAGCCACCCTGGTTAGACTTCTTGTTTGGATAATAAATGTTTTATGTGATCCTTTGGGCCTCGGTAGTCTTGGATAAAGATGTGGAAAAAGTATCATTACTTTACTAATATTGATATTTTCCTATCAATACTAGAATTTTTTTTTTTACTCTATACTTTTTTCTGATACTTCTACTGATATTAGTACTCACACTCTGGCCTGATACCTGACAGGTTGGGTGGACCAGTCTACTACCCCTTTATCAATGCACGCGGTCATCACACACTAAACAAAATACAAAATAATATTTTGTAGTCAACTCAAAATTCCCCCAAGCATACTAAGCATAAAAGTTTACATGGTTTTCAATATACTTACTGTTATCGATATTTTTCCTTCAATACTTTTATTTCGATACCACACCCCTAGTCTTGGAGTAAAGTGTTCACCCTCAGGACCCGATGTTAGTGGGTTCAAGACTAGCCTGGGTCAACAGATTTTTCTCGAGCAATAAAAATCTGTAGCACAACTTCCTTCGGAGGGGGATTAAAGCCGTCGGTAGGTCCCATTTCGGTGGTAGCATGTAAAAGTAATTTTGGAAAATGAGTGAGACTACCTTTCCTCGGCAAAATTATTAGGCCCTTTCGAGCTCGCTCATAGAAATTACTGTGAACTGATATAATCGGTTGGTTCAGGAAGTTAACGTTAAATACTTCAAATATAAAAAATAGGTATTGATAATGTATATCAAAAGTTGTAGCAATTTATCACTTGACTAGCTGTATGTATAAATATATCTAGTAACTTTTTTTAGCCCACAGATATGGCCTTAAAAAATCAGACCATTGACTCGATTGGTGCCATCTGAGTTGATCTCCTATAGATGCGCTAGAGGGGAGGGGGCCACTCTATTGATTGGTGAGCATGCTAACCTTATTAGGCAGTCAAGTACGCCGGGAGGGTCTGAATTAACCTTTACCTGTATTGAGCACCAATATAGCGCGCGGCACGGGTTCCGGTTTGCATCCTGCCACAGGCTTCTATTATTATGCCGGTAATACGGTGACCTTTAATGCCCACTGGGCCGTTCCTTTGAGGATAGTGGTATATGAAGGGTTTTATCGAGGAGTTTAGGATTATGAATTTAAAAAAGTATTCATCAGAAAAATCGAGGTGGGTGTTTAGATAATTCGAGCTAAGGTAAATATCGGTTCAGTTTTTATAGCAAAATATTTTTTGTGTTAAATAAATAAATAAAATTCTACTACAGTAGATGTATTTGGTTAAATTTTCTACTCGTGGTAATCTCGGTGTTCTTTTATATTTGTCAAAATTTAACCAGGAATTTTTTTCTTTTCATTTAGTAAAAACGTTTCTTGTTAAATCGCATTATTTCGTGTCAAATATTCAAGAACATTTGGTATTACTCTATGTAGAGGATTAAACTAGAGATGGGATCCTTGAATCACTCAAATCCACCGAATCCTCGAATCTCCTGAATACCTCAAATATAGCAAATCTCTTAATTCCTGTGGTATTTGAAAAATTTGAGTTATAAAAATCTCAAAAAGTATCTTGAATACAATAGTTATGAAAACCTTTAATTAAAATAACAATTATAAACCTTTAGCAAAAGGATGTTTATAATATATAAATATATATATATATATATATATATATACACACACATTCCTTTTGCTAAATGTTTATAATATTTATACACACACATACAGACTTGCACACTTGGGAGAGGGACAAAATTTTATTAGGACAATACATTTATTTAAAAAAATATTTTTGTTCTTTATAACATAAGAGACATGACATCAAGACCTTGAGATATATATTTATATACAATATTATATCAGATATTTGGAATCTAGCAAAATATCATTTGTCAGTGGGCTTAAACAACTTTTTAATCAATTCTTAAATATTTTCATGTTAAATAAAATTGCACATATTTTAAGTTTCGAATCTGGATTAGAGATTTGAAATAAAATTTAAGATTTGGATTCAAGAAATATAGGATTTTGCTCAGCTTTAGATTAAGCTAAACTTTTTTAATTGTTACTGAATCGGTATTTTGATTTATTTTGGCCAAACATGGTTTTTTGCTATGAAAACTCTAGAAAAATGCAGACCTTAACTTGTGTTTCCTTTCATTTAAAGTAATTTGTTAATTTCTTTGTTGATTGTATGTAGGCCTAACTAACCCAACAATAAATTATAATGTTTTACTAAGTAAGCGCTTGCTCAGTTTTCATGTCTGTGTTAATCATTTTGCTATGGGTTTTTTAAACATTTGTTTTGATTTTTACCAAATTATGTTTTTTTTTGTTATTCCAAATTTTTGATAAAAATATGTATCTAATCATATTTTGACGAAAATATACCTTATGTGGTGGATACATGTTTGTTTTGAAATTGCTGTATAGAAATTTGATTTGGTATTGGCTTTAATGAACTAATTTTATTTTTATAAATCTATCTTCCATATGTTTAAGCTTTTAAAGCATTTAATCTTTCGTTGAGATGTGTGTGTTTGTGTGCCTGAACGAAAAATACAAATGAAAAAGATGTCTGTATTTGTATACACTTTTGACACTTTTATTTCCTGCGTTTACTTCACTGTATAATTTAAGGAAATAGATTTTGGAGGGCTAATTTTAAGAAACTGGAAGAATTGCCCTCGATGGTGTTGTTGTTGTTATCATCAGCACCGCGTCTTACCACCCGTTCGGGTTATACACACTTACACTAATGTGTAATGGTAGGGTGATTGTGAGATGAAATGGAGGACCTACAGTTTAACGTGGGATCCGAACCACGGTGGAGGCCTGGCATTCCCCACATTCACAAGATGTCTTGTCAGAGGTGAAGGAAGGGTTTGGCAATCAGATAAATCTGTACCGGGACCGAGGATTGAACCCTGGAGTACAGGAGTCCCGACACCTTACCCCTAGACCGCCAGGTCACCCGATGGTGGTGTTACCAGGCTTTCCCAGTCAATCAGCCGTGCTAACCTCTCGCCTCAACCCCCTGGTATTTCTCTAAACCGACTTACATCTTCCGCCTCTATAATCCTTCCTTAATCTCGTTTTGCTGTTGTAATCTAATTAATTACCCTCAGTCTCTGAGTATACTTGAAAAAGTTGACACTAATCGTTTGTTGAAAAGGAAGTTTAAATTAAGAGCTTTACCGGTAATTCATGCTAATTAAAACTTCCCCATGCACGCACAGTCCATATTTAAATGTCACATATAATTTTAAAACTGACTGGAAAGTAAATAGTATATAAATCTGACAAACATGAAGAACAACGGAGAAAAATTTCTATAAATGTAATACAAAAAATTTAACATTTCTACTTCTTTTTTTTGTCTAGAGTTTTACTTATTATTTAACAATTAAAAATATATTCTCACAAATTCGTGCTATGCATTTAATCTATGTATAGTTTAGTCATTATTATTATTATTATTATTATTATTAGGGGTTCTGTCTTACGACAGGTCCATTCCTTTTGTCAGTGTAACTTAAACTGCCAATGTGCTCTGTCCTCTGCCTTCTCCACCTAATCCTAGAATTTTCTTCTTTCCTTAAAGCCACCCAGTATTTGAATCCTCCGTCTTCCTAAGCTCCTCTTTCCCTCAACATTTCTTTCTATGACATCGTGCAGAAGACGCTTCCTCATGAGGACGTGTCCTATCCAATACGCTTTCCACTGAAAAATCACATCCAAAATGGTTTTATTATCACCCCAACTATTCTTAGGAGTTCTTCATTTGTCACCCTGTCTGTCCATTTATTCTTTTCAAGACTTCTCCAGCACCACATTTCGTGCATTTTACAAACACAACTTACAAACTAAAGCAAACCAGGACAACCAAATAGGTAGTTGGAGTAGTGAAGTCTCCCCCCCCCCACCCCCCCAACTTATTGTATAGTTGGCTGCAGTTCGCTATTTTTGTGACAAGGGAATATAAAACTTCCAGTAAAATCATAGAAATCTTTAATTGATCAGGGAAAATAGTATATTTTGCTATCTAGACTATTTTGTCGCAACCTATTAAACCCCCTTTTTAAAATCATAGTCTATGAATATTTATTTCAGAATGCATTTCAAATTGATTAATTTTAATTATTCTTTTTAAATCCTTATATATCACTAAACAGGGTTTATTTGAGGAAATCTTCGGGATTCGGGGGAAAGTCGGATAAGTTTCTCCCCGAGTTCTGATGTAGATATTTATTGAGGTTTTAATAATAAATCATTAAAACTTCAACAAATAAGATTGTATTTAAATATATATATATATAGCAATGACATTTCATAGAAACTCGCCAACAATGTTTACTATATTTTATAACAAAAGTTTTTTAATCCAGGAAGCACAAAATGTTTACCCAACCAACAAATATAATTTTAAAATATAATTATAAACTCACTTGAACGCCCTTAAATTGGGAGGGTAGGGGACACAAGACAAGGTAATTGTGGTTGCAGTTTTTTTGTTGTTGCAAAACTCTGTTTTTCGCCAAAATAAAATATTGCTCCAGTAGAAACATAAAGTTTAATTTTCTTCAAGTGATGATATCAACAGTTGTTGAATATCTGTCGAGAGTTTCCTGGAATTTAATGAAACTTTTTATCTTTATTTAAAAAGTTTTTCATCTAATACTGCTATGCTCATGACAGATATTCAACAACTGTTGATATCAATATGTGAAGAAAATTAAACTCTTATATTTCTACTGGAGCAATATTTTATTCATTCTATTAAAAACATTTTTTTTTGCAATAAAAATGCTAAAGCAATTACCTGTTTCTTGTCTCCCCTACACTCCCACCTTAAATACAGTACAATTTGTGTAGGAAGAACCTTATCGGTTGGAGAAGTTCATACATTAAGTCATGTGATCTGCGACTGCTACTCTTGGTGTATATTAATAATATCTATAAAATAACACTAACACTCTAGTATAACATTTTCACTGTTGACTGTAAAAAGGTTTGTATTTCCTAAAATACCCTTTATATGAAAATTGGACTGCAGCCTTCTCACATCATGTGTGTGCTTGGATGTGTCCACAATAAAAACAAAATAATGTGATATGGACCGAGGGAAAATATCACCAAACACTTGAAGGTCGAAAGATCGTTGGGTGATGGTCTACCAAGGGTGGGCCTTGGTAAGAAAAGTAAATTTAATTATTGAATTAGGTCCATGGTTCGATGCCTTGCCATGTGTTTATAGAACTACTATATTTAGACATAGACTATATGAGAGAATAAATAAACAATTTCTGAATCCTAAGTAGGGAAGTACTAGGCTTGGATCTCGCCTGGATGTACTGTGGTTGGTTGCTCTACATGATTTCTCGGGGAGGTTTCCCCGCGTGTGGTTTATCGGGGAGGTTTCCCCGCGTGTGGTTTATCGGGGAGGTTTCCCCGCGTGTGGTTTATCGGGGAGGTTTTCCCGCGTGTGGTTTATCGGGGAGGTTTTCCCGCGTGTGGTTTATCGGGGAGGTTTTCCCGCGTATGATTTCTCGGGAGATTTTCCCGCGTGTGGCTTATCGGGGAGGTTTTCCCGCTTGTGGTTTATCGGGGTGGTTTTCCCGCGTGTGGTTTATCGGGGAGGTTTTCCCGCGTGTGGTTTATCGGGGAGGTTTTCTCGCGTGTGGTTTATCGGGAAGGTTTTCCCGCGTGTGGTTTATCGGGGAGTTTTACCAGAAAAGGATTTATTAGGAAGGTTTTCTCCATCCTCTGCGATATAATTCGGGTACATTCCTCTAAAATACCTTTCTTTATCCTACATATCCCCTCATATATTATGTCGTTACACCTCTCGTGCTATCGCTATCTGCGCCGATGGCGAGGTCTGGGTTCGAATCACGGTCAGGTACGCTGTGGTCCGGTTTTCAAAGGAAAGGTCTTTTGTAAAATACAAAGTATTTCTTTCAACATTTTACAATATTATTAGTGTTATTTTACACACATTGATAATGTTTATTAAAAGTGCCGGCTGCAGATCAAACGACTTGACGTATGAACACTTTAAAAACGATTTGGTAGCTTTTCTAGCTGTCAGATAAGTTTCTTCCTGTTCGACACTTTAAGCTCGTTCGGTAGCGCGTCTGTCCACTGAGCTAAGGGTCCCGCGTTCGATTTCCCGACATGGCCGAAACAATTTATTGTTTGTGAAATTTGTTCACCCCTTGTTCACAGAGCTGAATTAACGGCCGGGTGTTTGTTATAGATTTAAGTTAGCTTGTAAGCTGTGTGCTGATATATAATCAGTCGGTTCAGAAAGTAGACGTTAAAAAGATACCTCTAATAAAAGGTTCTTATTGTGAGAACGGGAGGTGCTGTGATATCTCCGGTGTGAGTTGAGGTGCTATAGTGTCGGCGTTATTGATCAGGTTGCGCAGGCAGGCGCTGTTCAGACCGGCCGCGTATTGAAAGCGGCGCGGGGCGGGACAGCCGAGGAATGTGTGAACCATGGGGTGGATTGAGGAACCGCGTGTCGGACATGGCGTAGGCGCAGACAGAGGACTCGGCCCCCTTGTGCGAGGGACACCCAGGAACACCCAGGCTCTCTTGTGCGAGGGACACCCAAGAACACCCAGGCTCTCTTGCGCGAGGGACACCCAAGAACACCCAGGCTCTCTTGTGCGAGGGACACCCAAGAACACCCAGGCTCTCTTGCGCTAGGGACACCCAGGAACACCCAGGCTCTCTTGTGCTAGGGACACCCAGGAACACCCAGGCTCTCTTGTGCGAGGGACACCCAGGAACACCCAGTCTCTCTTGTGCGAGGGACACCCAAGAACACCCGGGCTCTCTTGTGCTAGGGACACCTAAGAACACCCAGGCTCTCTTGTGCTAGGGACACCCAAGAACTCCCAGGTTCTCTTGTGCTAAGAACACCCAGGCTCTCTTGTGAGAGGGACACCCAAGAACACCCAAGAGTCGATGTGAAAACAGTCTAGAATGGAGCGGTTGATAGGATACCCAGTGCATGACACCACTCACCAAGATCAGGCCTTACTTACTACCTGTTCAGGTGATACGCATATGTACTAATTACTCCAAACGATTCACGTGGTGGCTACAGTCAGGGGAAACCTGGAAAAGTCGGGGAATTTTTGGATAACAGGGAAATGTCAGGGAATTTAACTAAAGAAATATATCTAAAATATCTCATTAATTTCGCAACTAAACACTAAAACAAGAGTTAATGATACCTAAACAAAATAACATTTTAATTTTTAAAAAACTGATAAAACTGTGTGTTTAGTAGATACAAACTTTTTTCAAAATATGTGATCAATAATAAATAAAACAAGTCAGCATCCACCATTAAAACTGGGAAAAAATAGTCAGAGAAAATTGAAAAATGTTACCTGGAAAAGTCAGGGAATTTTGTAAAATATGTTTTATAGCCACCCTCGGTTCAGGGATGAGGAAGGTTGAATTTAGGGGAAAACCACCGTCAGTGAACCCGATTGGGATTCGAACCCCAACATCCATGTCATCGACGGTCTAGTCTTAGATTGGATCGTGCATCCACCGAAGCGGGTTGGAACGAATTTCAAATATGAGAAATGGAGGATTTCATTCACTAATCCCATCCTTTGATAGTCGAGTTCAATTAAATTGTGAATTTCATCAAAGTAATTTTTTTTAAGGTAAACGAAAATATTTCTGAAATTTAGCTTCGGAAAATTAATTACTTAAAACGAACTCTGTGATGACGATACCTTTTCATTAAAAAAAACTGCTTCTCTAGTTTTTATTTTCTTCTGGACACTACACTGGATATCATCTCTGAAAGATCTGAATGATTACTATTGGGGATCAGCGTTGTCATTTTCTCCGCGAGGAGATTTGGCATCAGTTAACTGAGGGTGACCTGGTGGTCTAGGGGTAAGGTGTCAGACTTCTGTGCTGCGGGTCCGGGGTTCAATCCTCGGTCCCGGCACAGATTTATCTGATTACCCAAACCCTTTCTTTACCTCTGACAAGACATCTTGTGAATGTGGGGAATGCCAGGCCTCCACCGTGGTTCGGATTCCACGTTAAACTGTAGGTCCTCCATTTCATCTCACAATAACCCTACCATTACACATTAGCGTAAGTGCGTACAACCCGAACGGGTAGTAAGACGCGTTGCTAATAATAATAATAATAATAACAGGGAGAGCGAAGAAAAAGACTCCCCCCCCCCCTCCAAAAGACCTGGAGTTCCCTCGGCAATTATATTGGCTGTAAATCCAGTGCGCGAGGAAACCGATATCTACTGTATTCCTCGGTCAATGTGACTATATGACCAGGTTCGGTGACCGCAAGGTCTAAGGCGCTACTCTCGCAGTGGACTAGACTGTCGGTGACGGGGAGATAAAAGGTTCGAATCTCGTCCGGGCGTACTAAGTGTTTTTTTCCCTCCCAAAAATGGTTTGTCCACTCTCCCTCCATGAACATGGGGGGAGGTGGGGCGGGGGGTA
The DNA here is from genome assembly GCA_902141385.1 of Timema californicum. Classification (NCBI taxonomy): domain Eukaryota; kingdom Metazoa; phylum Arthropoda; class Insecta; order Phasmatodea; family Timematidae; genus Timema; species Timema californicum. The sequence continues at coordinate 126,815 of CABFOW010001045.1, forward strand.
CACCTCTAATAAATCCCTAAAATAATTAGCTTAGTTAATACATAAGCGTTTAACCCGGACGGTTAGTAAGACGCGATGATAAAAAAAATACTAGGTGCTAAACAATCTTTCTATCTCTTGCAATAATAATAATTCCATCTCGCACAGCACGTGGTCACCACTCTAAAAAAACAAGACTGAGCCACCCACGCTTCCTATCCGTGACGTCACCGGAATACGTTAATAATGGCTACCACAAGTGTGACGTGAAGGGTACAACAAAAATAAATAAAACACGCGCTTTACAAACGGAAACTAAAAAATAATACTTTTATCAAATACAATAATCATTAAATTATGTGATTCATCAAACTGTAATTTTTGGTTTGTTTGTAGCTGTTTAATATAATTTTAATTCCTAGTATAGAATGTTAATACAAATTTAAAAAAAGTGTTTATTTATATTTTTAAAATATTAATAGAAAAACGTGGGGGAAGGGGGGCGAGCTAGAAGGATGTGTCATACTTTTTAGTTGGGAAAGGTGACCTGGCGGTCTAGGGGTAAGGTGTCAGACTTCTGTGCTGGGGGTCAGAGGTTCAATCCTCGGTCCCGGCACAGAGATATCTGATTACCAAACCCTTCCTTCACCTCTGACAAGACATCTTGTGAATGTGGGGAATGCCAGGTCTCCACCGTGGTTCGGATCCCACGTTAAACTGTAGGTCCTCCATTTCATCTCACAATCACCCTACCATTACACATTAGCGTAATTGCGTATAACCCGAACGGGTAGTAAGACGCGGTGCTAAATATTATTATTATCATAGACGTTGATCAGGGGAAAAGGTTGGGGAATTTCATCGGTCAATTGCGTTCTGCTGGAAATAATATTGATTTATAAAATACCTGCCTCGAAAGTAATAGCTACCCCTTCCCGTAGAAATATGTTCAACTTAGTTGCAGTTCTCCCACCAGGAATGTGTATTTTACAACCAAACAAGCAAAGAAGATCACATTCATTCCGACAGCTAGGTTGTGTCATTTAAACAATTTTTGCATCTATATAATATCTTTGGTATTAAAAATCATACTCATTCATCACAAATTTCTAGAACTTGATTAAAAATAATTTAAAATATGGCCTATAAATACGTTTTCGCAATCAGAGGATGATCATGAACATAATTATTTACTGTACACATGTTCATTATCTGTGATATAAAAAAACCAAAGATGACGTCATCAAAATCCGGGCACTGCGCTTGAAAGATAGGCACTATTCTAAAACTGTAGATAGCACTACTGTATTTATACCTCCGCGTTTTACTACTCGCTCGGGTTATATCGATAAACGGATTAGGAAGGTACAATTTAAACGGAATGAGCCTGCATTTGCGTGTAGGGAGTTTAGGAAACCTTCTTAAGGAAATATAAATTCTTATTGTGTTCGGTCTGGATTCTAACCCCTACCTATACTTAAATCAAATTAGGTGAGTCTGACTTCTAGTCCGCCTGCCCACCGGTGAAAGTATGAAAACAATTAAAACAAAACAATTTAGTACCTGAAGGAGTTCTTAGAAAACAAAAAACCCAGGTATAATGCGAGTCGGCCTAGGCTCCTCGTCCACCGCCGTGGATTTGATTGGGTGGACCTTAAGGGGACAGGAGGCGACTGAAATAGGTACTACGCGAGACAGGCTCCTTAGACCACTCAATCACCGCTTTGGGTTTTACGGTTAACCGTAAGAGTGTGAAGGGGAGGGAGGGGGGACAGGTGTCGCTCCTCCCGGGGGGGTTATGGTGATGGCCGATCATATGGTGGCCCGTGGGATCAAAGGTCGATATAATCCTTGTCGTTGGCGTGTTCGGCGCCCGTTACCAAGCTCCCCGGAGTTGTAATGACAGGCGGCAATATATAGGTCAGCGGGTTCAGGGACCCCTCCCCCCCATTTTCCTCACTCTCCTTAGCCCCCTTGCCCGTCTCGTCTGAAACGTGACCCAAATCCCTGGTTTTCAAAACTGGAACTCGGACACCTTAGCTCAATGGTCCCCAGCCTGGGGGTCGCAATACTTGTTGAGGTTATGGCTTTGTGTTGACCTTTTTAAAGTGATTATAATTATTATAGGAAGGCGCACAATTCAAACAGAACAGGTGTCGGACCTCTGTGCTGGGGGTCCGGGGTTCAATCCTCGGTCCCGGCACAGATTTATCTGATTACCAAACCCTTCTTTCACCTCTGACAAGACATCTTGTGAATGTGGGGAATGCCAGGCCTCCACCGTGGTTCGGATCCCACGTTAAACTGTAGGTCCTTCATTTCATCCTACAATCACCCTACCATTACATATTAGCTTAAGTGCGTATAACCCGAACGGGTAGTAAGACGCGGTGCTAATAGTAATAATAATACCTCAGCTAACTAGGAGAAGCGCCCACCTCACCGACAATTAACCGCGGGATTACGATCGTTTTGATCCGCACTGGTAAGTACGCGGTGTTAGTAGACCATCTGCTCTCTTCGGTGGTCGAATGGTTAAAGGCGTCACACTCGCAATTGGCTGGAGTTGCATATAATGGGGAGAATGGGGTTCGAACACCTCGGTTGTATCTAGGTTTTTTACTAAATGTTTTTTCACTCTTCCCTCCATGCAGAAGCAGGTACACTTTCTTTAAATTCATCCTTACTGATCTATAACACGTTAGAATAATTAGTATATTTTCGGATAGTCAAAAAACGGGTAGTAAGAAGCGGTATTAATTTCTCAAACAATCAGCATCTTTTTTTAAAAACGAGCTGAGCAACAATAAGCGGGCATTTTTACTTTCTCATATCAAGAGATAGTATTGTAATCGTGAACATTTTTGGCCTCGAAATTATTATTTATGTTATGTGTGTCCGAACCCAAAAAAGTGAATCTCATGGTGATGTATGATCCTTTGGTCTTTGTCTTGACCAGATCTGAAACGGTTTAACGGATTTTGTTCTAACTTGTTATTTATATTTTATAAAGGTACTCACTACCTCATAATTAACTCACGAGTGATTTTTTGTTTTTCAGTTAAAATTTTTCTGATAACTGCTCTTAACGATTTTGTTTAAAATGTAAATTTGGGTATTGTTTGACATGACAAATAAAACTGTTTACGCGTTTTTTTTTGGGGTTAAAATTTGTTTAAGGGTTGCTTACTAATTACTTTTTTTTTAAATTTGAATATTAAAAAAATAATAGGTTTAGTAGTAGTTTATTGACGATTTATTTTTGTGAAGACTATTTTACATTAAAATGTTTCCAATGTTGACCACACACACAAACAAAAATTTTTTTTTCCTGACCTCCATTCCTCACCAGAACCTCTATACCAGTGGCTCTTAACCTTTTATTACCCGCGGCTCCCTAAATATCCTACAATATTTTCGCGGTCCCCTAGCTTTTACAAACATATTAATCATGAAGATTTATTCTAAATTAGAGGTTTTATTTACTGATTATAATAACAAACAAATAAATAAAATAGAAATTAACTTATCTAAATGTATCTAATGGGACCTCTACTGTTGAATATTTTCTACTAATTATTTTATTCTTGTTTAGAATGTATAACTTAATGCTATTCGCATGCAGAAGTCGATTTCATTGCCTCGTTTTAATATTTACCATTGTGGAAAATCCCTTTTCACATAAATAAATGGAAACAAAAGGGCAGCAAAATTTGAATGGCGATGGTAAACAGATGGAGATTATTTGTACTATCCGTGATTTCAATTATTCGTGATTCTCCCCTTCATTACCCCGGAAAATCGCGAGTCTACTGTACTTACATGCTTACGATCATCGAATTGTTTCTTCCAAAAAGTAAAATTTAAGATAGTTTGTTCCAGTAATAGGAAAATAATATTTTAATTTTTTTCTTGATGCCCCCACAAAACCCTTTGCGCACCCCACCCCCCCGGCTAAAAAATTGTGCTCTATACTGTACCTACCCAAAGTTTACCTATTTATAAATTGAACAAATATACAAACTGGGACAATGAGATACAAAAGGTTTTAGACGAGTGATTCCCGACTTCTTTAAAGCGATCCCTGGCACAAAGAACACCTTTCGTGCCAAGCACCTGGTAGGACAAAGAGAGAGACAGAGTGTAAAAGTAGAAATAAAAGCGCTTCATCGCAATGTCGGTCAAATTCTTCACGAGCGCGCCTGACATTTTGATTGTGGACGCAACACGTCTTACAGTTAAACTGCGCGGGTCTAGTATTTTCCTGTTCCACAGGGGCACCTCATAACTTGTGTGTCTCAGGGCGAAAGGCCAGAACGGCCGACATTTTTGATCGTCACATATTTTGTATCTTCGAAGCTATTGCGGCGGGCTGATTTTTTTTTTTAACATCGCGTCCTACTACCCGTTCGGATTACGCTTATGTATTAATTACGTAGGGGTTTTAGGGTTTAGGAAGCTTAGGAAATGTACCCGCATTTTCTCCTACTTGAAGGAAAATATCCGCAAACTACTATATTTTTTATTTCTCATATCAAGAGGAAGAATTGTATTTAGTAAATATGGTCAACCTTGCAAGGGTGGTTCCAGGATTTTGTGAGGACGAGGCGTAGCCAGGATTTTTAAGAAAGGGGGAGGAGGGGGGGGGGTGACCAGGTTTTTCGTGAGACGAGGGTGCTTTTACGGGACTGGGCTGGGTTAGGTTCCCTCTCTGAAAAGTCCGACAGAAAAATCCTTTAAAATTCGAGAGTAACTTAGAAATTAATTGGAAAAGTTAAAAAAAAAACAAGAAAATATACAAGCTCATCTTTATATTTTTTTTGCTAATTAAATTTTGTGTTAAAAATGTAACTTAGTTATTGCCACAAAGCAACTGGGTTGTGAGATAGTACAACAGTCAGACAGTACAACTAGTAGTGACAATAACATAGATTAATTGGTTGAATTTTTTAAATTATTATTGTTAATGTTAAATAAAAAGCTTATTTTGTGGGGGGAGGGGGTGCGCCCCCTTATGGATCTCCCTCTGCTACCTCAAAATTCCGTATGTTCTCATATCTGAAACGGTTTAAAGGATTTTTCTTAAACTTGATTTTTTTTTATTCGGACCTTAGCCCTCAAATTAAGGGTAGTTTACTGATGAGTGATTTTGTTTTGAAAATAGTTTTGACAATTTTGTTTAAAATTGATATCTAGGGATTGTTTGATAGCTCAAATAACATTGTATAGGCATTAAGTTTTTCAATAAAAATTCTTTGAGCAGTATTTGATGAATGATTAATTTTTTTAAAATTCAATTTATTTGAAAATGGCTCTAACGATTTTATTTTAATCTGAGGAGTGTTTAACATGAAAAATAAAACTTTATAGGCCTACTTTTTTTTAAAGAATTTTTTAGTGTGAAGATTGTTTTTTTTTAAAGTTTGAATGTTTGAAAAAATTGATTTAATGGTTTGGTTCGGAATGGGTGGGTAGCTGTTAAATTTTTTACATTATAAATAGTTGTTTTTCTGAAAAAAAAAGCTATTTTTAGCAGTCTACTGAATTTTTGTAGAATTTGAAAGGAGAGAGGGTGGGGGTGGGGGGTAGTAACCTCACGTATTGTTTTACCGGGTAGATTTATCTAGATTCTGAATGAGGTAGAGGGCGTACCGACCGGAAGAAAAAGAAGAAGAAGAATAGGCCTCTTGAGAGAATGCAGTGTTTGTTAAATGGGGCTTTTACCCCATCTGAAGGGTTGATGGACGAGACAGTTTTTTTTTTTAACTTTCGGGTACTTCTCGTTCTGGAAGTGGAGTTTGGCTAGGGGTTTAATTGGCGGTCCGGAAGGGGAGAGGGGAAGGATCTTCCAGAAACATGTTTTCTACCCAATTATCGCGGATATTTTAAATTAGTTTTAGGGTAAAGTTGGGATTCTTTTTGACCATTCCGGGGAAACTGTGGACCAGTCGTGTTAGAATAGTTTCGCTCTTTTTTTCTTTTGGTGGATATTACCTGCTTTATTTAATACTAAACGTTTAATCTTACGGCGTCGGTGGGCACACGGACTAAACGTCAGTCTTGTCTGGTCTGGTTTGTCAGTTGGTGGTAAGGTCGGGGTTTGAATCCAGGACGGGTGTAGTTGTTTATTTTCTAAATGGTTCTCCACTTCTCTACACGCAAATTCGGGTACATTTACTGTACCATGGTGGCTACAGACAGGGAAAACCTGGAAAAGTCAGGGAATTTTTGGATGACAGGGAAAACAGGGAATTGTCAGGGAATTTAACTAAAATAAGAAAAAGTTAGGGAATTAAAAAAATATGTCTAAGATATTCCATTAATTCGCGACTAAACACCAATACAAAGGTCAATAATTCCTAAATAAAATAACATTTTATACAAACTCTTTTTTAATATATCATCAATAATAACAGAAGTCATCATCCACCATTAAAACTGGGATAAAGTAGTCAGGGAAAATTGAAAAATGTTGCTTGGAAAAGTCAGGGAATTTTGTAAAATATGTTTTGTAGCCACCCTGTGTACATCGTACCTCTAAACAATATCAATCATTGAATACAACCAATATCAGGCGAGCGATAAATAATTATATCAAAATAAGTTAATATAAATACGCTCAGCTCTGAATTGATTTATTTTTCGTGCTTGCTAGTGTAGGGAGCACTAAATTGTTTTCTCACGTTTTGATATTCAACTAAACTATTTTATATCGCCAGACGAATGCTGATGCATTTAATTAGAATTAAAATTCACCCTCCTGTCTCCATAATTTATTTTTAGCGCCGCGTGTAAGACGGTTAGTAACTTATGTAATGATTACGTTAATGGGGGAGGGATGAGTAAGGCCTTAACTTATAGGAAGTGTACCAACATTTGCGTGGATGGAGAGTGGAAAACCGTTTAAGAAAACCACCCTCAGTACACCCGACCTAGATTCGAACCTCGATCTCCCCGTAATCGGCAGTCAAGTATATTGCGAGACTAGCGCGTTAGACCATGCGGCCACTGAAATGGGTGACCTTTTAATAGACTAAAAAAAAGTGTATGCATAAATAAATCCTAAAATGAAGGGTTTTCAATACTATAGTGACATGTTGATACTTTTCACCTCTATGTTGGCGTGAAATAACAAACATCTTGGTGACCTGGTGGTCTAGGGGTGTAAGGTGTCAGACTTCTGTGCTGGCGGCCGGGGTTCAATCCTCGGTCCCGGCACAGATTTATCTGATTACCAAACCCTTCCTTCACCTCTGACAAGGCATCTTGTGAATGTGGGGGAATGCCAGGCCTCCACCGTGGTTCGGATTCCACGTTAAACTGTAGGTCCTCCATTTCATCTCACAATCACCCCACCATTACCACATTAGCGTTAAGTGCGTATAACCCGAACGGGTAGTAAGACGTGGTGCTAATAATAATAACAAACATCTTAAATCACGCAAGGTTTCAAGATGTCCGCCGCAATCGCTTCTGTACGCTCTCCCTTAAAATGCGCCCGTAATGTGCGTCGCGTGCATTAGACCCGAAATCCCCGAACAAAGAAAGGCGATATGTTTAATTTAGTTTTCGTCTCACGCTGTGTATAGAAATGCTACAAGTTGATTAAACGCTTTGTTCTGGTTCCTTTGTCAATTAACAAGTCTTCTTGTCTTAAAAAAAAAGTTGGCCTCGTGGTAGAGTTACGTAAATATGTAGAATTCCACGCGCAAAACGGCCCGTCAAATAGAGAAACAAGTGCCAAGTCTGTTCGCAAGAGGCCCTCCCCCCCCCCTCAAACCCTAACACTCTTACCTTTCTTTACAAGACTGAAGGCAAGAGATGCTCAGGGCTGCCACTGACCTGGAAAGTTAGGGAAATTAAAAATTGTTCATGGAAAGTCAGGAAAATGCAATTTTGGTCAGGGAAAGTTATTTTTAGTGTAGTCCATTAAATTGCATATTATTTCTTCATGGTGTCTTTGATAAGATCTATTATTATTATTATTATTATTATTATTATTATTATTATTATTATCACCGCGTCTTACTACCCGTTCGGGTTATACGCACTTACGCTAATGTGTAATGGTAGGGTGATTGTGAGATGAAATGAAGGACCTACAGTTTAATGTGGAATCCGAACCATGGTGGAGGCCTGGAATTCCTCACATGATAAGATCTATTATTTTGAAGTAAGGTGGTGTACTTTTTACTGTAACTTTTGAGTTTTGAAACCTGATTTGGTTATGGCAAACTTTCCTGGAAAACGCTGTGCTAAATGATGTCTTTTCCTGGATGATTCTGAACAGAGATTGGCGACTCTAGCCCGTTTCTTACCTGGCTATAAGATTCAAGGGAAATTACAACTGGGGAAGATTCATTGTCACGCTTGGTATTACAGTTTCTTAGTTTTTTATTTGTAAATAATTATTTCCACCTATTTGTGTGTATGTTACGTCTCTTAATTTGTTTCCATTGATTTAATAAATGTGCATTAAATGTGTTCTTAATAGTATACTACGATAAAAACCATTGATACCATAGTATTATGTTCACTGATTATTTTATAATACAAATTGATAACAAAAAAAATAAGCAAAAGGTGTGTGATGGATGGTATGACTATAGAATAGGAACCACCCCTGTCATATCACTAAGAAAGAGGGAAAATAAAACTACGAGTCTTTTTCTTTCAAAGTAAAATGGAAAGCTCGCTGCTAGTTCTCAAATATCTTACTGAACCTTTCAAAGATAGGTGACCTGGGTGGCGGTCTAGGGGTAAGGTGTCAGACTTCTGTGCCGGCGGCCGGGGTTCAATCCTCGGTCACGGCAAAGATTTATCTGATTACCAAACCCTTCCTTCACCTCTGACAAGACATCTTGTGAATGTGAGGAATGCCAGGCCTCCACCGTGGTTCGGATTCCACGTTAAACTGTAGGTCCTCCATTTCATCTCACAATCAACCTACCATTACACATTAGCGTAAGTGCGTATAACCCGAACGGATAGTAAGACGCGGTAATAATAATAATAATAATAATAATAATAACAATATCAAAGAATTACTGTATTTGTTAGAGGAAGATTAATTAATCTAGATACCTTTTCCCTCAAGACTAGTTTAATAGCTAGGCAAATATGCTTAAATTGTCATTGAAAATGGGCTAATGTCACATTTTCACACTTTTTTCCTTTTTAATAAAACCTTCACCATAGGGGTTTTAAGGAAAAAGATCCCTGTTCGAAACCATAATTTGAAAAAAAAACTTATGTTATTGCGTTAGTAGAGTTCGAGTCTGCGCTGCAATTTCTCGCTTACAGAGGTGGCCGGCCACCTTAGGAACCTGTGTCATTCCATGGAGTCTGTGGAAATTAAAACCAGTTTTTTTACTATATAGGCCTATATCTGTATATTTAAAAATGATATATTAAAATTAAAATGTATTGTTCACAAATCCCAATTTCGCTTTTCTCAAATAAAGAACGGTACAAATTACAAACACATTCACATTTGGATGCGATTCATGGTTCGAGCGTAATCTTGTATCACATATTCCGTTTAAATGGGCCGTTAGATGGGTCTCTTAAACTAAGGTATGAATTTTTAAACAGCGTCGTCTTATCACTTGATTAAAGAGACACTTTGGTTCTAATTACAATTCTCCCTCCTGTCTCCATAATTTATTTTTAGCGTCGCTTCTTACTACCAATTCGGTTAGTAGCTTATGTAATTTTAAGGCGTCTCTCTCGCATTATTGTGGACTGCCGACAACGGGTGGATCGGGGCTCAGAATCTGTGTCGGATGCGTTGAAAGAGGTTTTCTATAATGGTTTTACAATCTCCCTCCACGCAAATGCGGGTAAACTTCCTTTAAATTCGACTTTACTCATTCCTAACAAATTAGTGTACAACTAGTACATAAGCGTATATAACCTGATCGTGAGGTAAGACTCGTTTCTAAATAATATAATAAATAAAAAACGTTTATATCTGATAAGTCGGAAAATTTTCAGCCCACTTTGGTCAGAGATCATAAACATTTTCCTCTAACTACCTGTGAAATCGCAAATAAAACTATGTAATTTACTTAAAAATTAACCCGCCTCGGTGTCGTAGTTAGTTAACGCGCTAGTTGAGTTGAGCTCGACTGCCGAGGTCGGGGAGATCGAGGTTCGAATCTAGGTCGGGTGAACCGGGGGAGTTTTTTCCTAAATTATTTTCCACTCTCTCTTTCCACGCAAATGCGGGTTCACTTCCTCTATATTCAACCTTCCCAATTCCCAATCCATTAGCGTAATTAATACTTAGCGTAAAACCCGAAAGGGTAGTAAGACGCGGTGCTAAATAAAATAAATAATTTGAAATTTAATAATGTTATATTCTCTATTACATATCGGTAGAAACTGCGTGAAATCAATATTTGGCGAGCCATTTTATCCTCTTTTCTTTTTTTTGTATTCTGGAACTGGCTTGCGACGAACTCAATTTAATAACAGTAATGGATGCTATGAAAACGTCCACAGCAAAAAATTGATGTAGGATTGTCGAGAACCCGAGGGGCGTCTTTGGAGTGCGACTTGTGTTTCGGAGAGAACCGAATTCTATGTGGGCGCATTTTTATTTATTTTTCGGGTTAGAGGGGGTGAAGAACGAATGTGCTCCCCCGTTCGTTCAGCCCCTCTACGTGTGTTACGTCAGAGGCGGAAGATCAATGGGGCTCGGGACGGCCCGGCTTCCGCGCCTGCCAACGGGACGGACTGGTCTTAAAACTCGTCCCGCCTGCCTGCACTGCAGATTATTTCATTGGGTGAGATGATGATGATGGTAATGATAGTAATAATAATATTACTAAACACTGCGCCCATTTAAAAAAAAGAGGGGGCGCTTTGTTTTAAGGGTGTTACATGGAAGAGCACTGAAAGATGTAGTGAAAGCTTAGAAACCTCGGATTATTATTTTATGAAGTGATTTGATATTTTTTAGTATTGTTTTCAACCAAATATAGGCGAAAATTATCAAGTTTCTGATCAGTTAAAGATTATAAATTTTTAAATTAAAGTGTTTAAAAAAAAGTTGGATGAGGATTTACGCAAAAATTTGTATTTCTGAGATTAAAGAAAAGGGCTAGTTATAAACTTAAAATCTAACCTTCCTTTATCATTATTATTATTAGCACCGCGTCTTACTACCCGTTCAGGTTATACGCACTTACGCTAATGTGTAATGGTAGGATGATTGTGAGATGAAATGGAGGACCTACAGTTTAACGTGGGATCCGAACCACGGTGGAGGCCTGGCATTCCCCACATTCACAAGATGTGATTAATACACGTCTTGTCAGAGGTGGAGGAAGGGTTTGGTAATCAGATAAATCTGTGCCAGGACCGAGGATTGAACCCCTGATCCCCAGCACAGAAATCCGACACCTTACTCCTAGACCGCCAGGTCACCTCTTCCTTTATCAAATAAAGTTATGTTTTGATAAGGTCGCAGCAGTTAATAGGATAATGTGGGAGCGTTTTGTAGGGTTTTATGTAAGCTATCACATTTAAAAATAAAATTAAACTTAAACTGTTTAACTAGTCAGAACGTTCGACACTTAAGATCAGTTGGTAGCTTGTTTAAAGGTCCCGGGTTCGATTCCCGGCATGGCCTAAAAAATTGATCATTTGTGAAATGTGGGTTTGCCCTTTCACAGTGGTGAATTAATGGACGGGGGGACTGGATGTTGTGTCTCTATTATAGATTTAAGTTAGTTTATAAGTCGTGTGAGTATCAGTCGGTTAAGAAATTGCACGTTAATTACCACCAATAAATGAAGGGGAAAAAAACCTTGTTAAATCTCGCCAACATTTTGTTGAAAACCATTTTAAATATAACAAACCACCTCAAATAATCCGGGATTTTGAAACGACTGCAGCGCCGCATTGTGTGTGGGCTCATTCAAAGCTTCGCGGTCAAGCTTCCAATTTCGAGAGTATCGATTGTAAGCAAGAAATTTAAGAAGTTTCCCCCCCCCCCCCAC
>CABFOW010001045.1:149389-165422 GCA_902141385.1 Timema californicum
CCCCCCCCCCCGCCCCCGAGGGACTTTGTAATTAGGTAGCTAACCCTAATTTTAAGGGTAGTTTGCTGAAGGTCAAAAAGAAATAAAAATCGAAATTTTAGTAATTTACTTTAACGATTTTGATTAAATTTGGTATGTAGAAAAGTTTTTTCACTATAAACAAGATGGCAATTTACATTTTCTCATGAAAATGTTTTTGAGGGTACGCTACATGAGATACATTTTCCAATTTTCATCATTTCTCCGCAACTATTTGAGGTACGGAATAACTTATCACTGTAAATGTAGTACTATCAAAGATAATAATCTTTTGTTTGAAATATAGTTTTATAAAATAAATAATTTCTGAGCTACGTATAACCAAATGTATATACTTTTAAATTCAGGTCTTTGAAAATGAATTTGATTCTTATGCTCTTTGGTTGACAAAGATGTTTCTCTGTTCTCGATTTTTCTGTAACAATGATCCTAGTTCCAAATGCCATAGCGTAAGTAACAGTGTATATTATTTCATTTTTGATATTTAGTGTAATGTTTCTACAACAATGTATAGCCCTATTGTTTCATTTCACAAATATTACGAGTTTTTAGTAGATGTCTATTTTAAGATAAAAGCGGGAGAAAGTCTGTGCGGTACCCGTACAATTAAAAAAAATAATTATGATTGCATAAAAATAAGTTTTGTATCTCTGCAGTTCGAACTTTACTAGTATTATTGTTTATTAGATTATCAAAGGTCAAATCATGTAACTACCCTATCTCACCTTCTATTACTCTTTAGTGTTTTTAACTATCCGTGCTATCTTTTTAAAACTTGAAAGCTCGCTTGTTCTTGGAAAAGTAGAGGTAACTAAACTAACTCTCCGGCTCTTATGAAGCATGCAAAAAACACAACCCTAAACACTCGTCATACCTCCAGACCAAGGCAAACACAACTTTGTAAACGTAAAGAAGAAAGAAAAAAACCCAACTCAAATGAACGCTAAGCATCATTAGGTGTTCTTTCTTCTTCGCCCGTCTCGTCTAATTCCCTCCTTTTTTTTACTCTTTTTTTTAACAGATGAATAAACTTGTGACATATCATCTCAAGGGGTATATAATATTGGAATGGAAACGAAAACATGGGAATTTGAACTGAAAATATTCCATCCGTCTTGGTTTTGGAAATAAGGATGGTAAGCCTATGTAAAAAGTATTTTAAGATTCTTCAACCCCCCCCTTATCATCCCCTTTCCACCGCTCCGCCCCCCCTCCCCGTTTACTCCCACAGCACACATCCGATTTTTTTTTTTTGCGGAGGTACAGTCCAATTTTTAGAAAAAGAAAATGTGTTTGCGGCAAAAATGGCGAGCATTTACCACACTAATATTATTTTATATACTGATGATAGCCATCGAAAGTGACTGCTGCTTATAACACTACTTGACGTATGCGCACATGAAGGTAGATCTAGTAGCTTTTATAGTTTTCATATAAAGGCCTGGTTTTTTAGCATTGGACACTTGCTTGGAGGGAGAGTGGTAAACTATATAGAAGGAGGGGGGGGGGAACCTCCCTCGGTACACCCATCAGGGGATTCGATGCTCTTGTCAACCTGAAAACCAGACCAGATGCGGTTAACTCTCGATATTAAAACGCGCGTCCCTCCGCGTGGCCAGGTGGTTAGAGTATTATTACCACAAATCTTAGGCCTCGCTCGAGTCTTCGCTCTCTCCAGGCGAATGATGGTGCGTTTCTTTAATATTCGCCACCTTCGGTGTGCTCTCTGAAGTATTAGTGTTTTAAATCCTTACCTTGGGACAGCAACTTACTGGCGACATTAAATGAATACATTAACTGACGGAATTAACATATTTCTTCTTAAAATGCTGTATTTATAGTTTTTCTCCAGTCTTGTGTCTTCCAAGGACATACCTTTATGACTTCTCTTTCCTGCTTCATAGTATGTGTTTGTAGTTCCTTTCTTTACGTATATCTTCAAAGAGCACACCTATAATACATCCTTTTTATGAGTTGTAATTTATCTGATTATCATTACCCCCTTTCCTCTACCTTTTCGCAGTTATAATAGTTACATACTTCATTCTCGTATCTTTAATCACCCTCATCCACACCCATTTTTTCCTGCAGTATTCCCTTCATTATCTTTGTCCTACCTTTTGTTTCTACCTTTGTTCTGCGGTTTTACTTAGTTCGCTGGGTCTCTTAGTTATCTTGGTTTCTCTATTTCTTCTCTTTCCTTTTTTTTCTTCACCCTAACAAGGTTAGGATAAAAAGTAAAAAAAATACATTTTCTAGTATGTTCGAGTATATACAGTGGTTATTTTTATGTTACGTTCTAAACATTTCTCTTACTTTTAATTTTTAATCTTGTGATTTCACTTAATATATTTAAAAAAAACGAGATTCAAAAATAAATGTTTGTGTCTGAAAAAAAAATTATGAATCTCAAACATTTGGAATAGTTGTTGAATTTGATTGGAAAACAAATAAAGGTTAAACATCTAAATTTTTTGAGTGTATTTTTTATCTTGCTTTGACGTTTTGTATGATTTTAATCAACATTTAATTTAATTTTAAAAATTCATGTTTGTGTTTTAAAAAAGAAGCAATATTAACTGAATATTTTTTTAAAGCCAAACTGGATATGTAGTCTTTTTTAGTGCTCATTTGAAAGCTTAATTAAAAAAAGCTTCAAAAGTGTTGTTTTTTTTTACAAAATTTCAATACATCTCGAATGCGCATAGATATGTTAGTTTTTTAAATAAAAGAGTTGGTTTTTATTTTTGTGTATACTTCAAACTTGTACCTAGAGTTATTTAACGTTTAATTAGAATAAAAAAAATTGTTCCAATCTCGTCTGTAACGTGGGGTTGCATAAAACATGATCTCCTGTACGCAACATGCCTTGCTAGTGGAATTAACTTTATTAACTGCTCAGGAGAGCCGTTAATGGGTTGGGTTGGAGCCAGGAATAGGGAGGGGGTGGGGGTAAAGTACGATATCAAATTGGTTTCAGTTCGGGCTACTTTACTGTGACCATTTTTTTTTGTGATAGGTTAATTTTTGTTTTAACTTGGACTCTTTGAGGTATTTAACATGCATGTTTTGAACCAACTGATTATATCAGCACACAACTCATAAAACTCATAAACTTTAAACTAGAACAGACACAATACCCATTCCTCCGGTCGTTACAGGATGACTACATACAAGGAAAACCTGTTTTTTTGTCAGGAAAATCGGGAAAATCTCGAGAAATTTAAATATTTCGCCAATTCTGCACCTATACATTTTAATAAAAGTGAGAGATCTTTTTTCTTGATGTTAAAACTATAAATTGCTTATATAGGGCTGTTATATAAAACGGGATGGTTGTACAGGGTTTGTTTTATAACACTAACACATGGACACAAATAATACCTAAAACTTCACTCTCGCAGTAGACTGGACTGTCGATGACGGGGGGGAGATTGAGGTTCGAATCCCGGTCGTGTATTATGGGTTTGTTTTCCACTCTCCCTCAACGAAAATGCAGGTACATTTTCTCAAAATATAACCTTCCTAATCCCTCAAACTATTAGCGTAATTAATAAATAAGCGTATACAACCCAAATGAGTAATAAGACGCGGTGCTAAAAACAATTAGTAAAAATGTTTTGAATAAATTGAGACAGTAGCTAATTGTCTATTTTTGATTTATTTAAGTTTATAAAATTATCCTCCACCCACTACTCGTGTAGATTACAGAGATATAAATAGTCAGTATTCAATAAACACCAATAATTCGACCTCGTGGTTTTGGGGTTAAGTGCTCGCCTCAGGGCCTTATATTCACGGGTTTAGACCCAACTGGGGTCGACGGGTTTTTCTCCACCCGAGTGGAAAGTCCTTTCCGGGAGAGACATTACAACCAGGTTCTGGGGCCTGTATGTAGATTACTCTCCGCTCTGGTGGAACAGAGCGTTGTCTAGGGAACGCCTGTGTACAGTAGCCCCGTGGCTTCTTTGGTTCTGACAGAGCTCACAGCTGACTTCTGGCAGTCAACATTTAGGTATATACAGTAGCCCCGTGGCTTCTTTGGTGCTGACTGACAGCTTTGAAAAGTTACCAGACCAAATTATGTATCCCTACACCGAAACATATGAGCTGTAAAAACATGTGTTTATCAGCTGTCATTTCTGAAGGGAAAATTTCGGTATATACCTAAATGTCGACTGTCTGAAATCAGCTGTGAACCGTCAATCAGCCCCAAAGAAGCCATGGGGCTACTGTACCTAAATGTTGACTGTCAGAAGTCAGCTGTGATGTCTCAGTCAGAACCAAAGAAGCGACGGGGCTACTGTATCGGCAATGAGATGATGTGATGATAGAGAATATAGGGGCGTGGGCTAATGGGAGTCTTAAACCTAACTTAAGCATAATTTACCAACCCCTGGCGACCGTTGGGATAATTCCACTTGAGAGAAATATATCCTACGGGCCAGTTTCATAGTCAAATTTAGTACGTCTCAAGTGCGGCGCTACACTAAGTTCATGACGACACCTACCTAAACCAGAATGGAATGAGCCAGTTTCCTATGCGAGAACGGACAGTCAACATTTAGGTATATACAGTAGCCCCGTGGCTTCTTTGGTGCTGACTGACAGCTTTGAAAAGTTACCAGACCAAATTATGTATCCCTACACCGAAACATATGAGCTGTAAAAACATGTGTTTATCAGCTGTCATTTCTGAAGGGAAAATTTCGGTATATACCTAAATGTCGACTGTCTGAAATCAGCTGTGAACCGTCAATCAGCCCCAAAGAAGCCATGGGGCTACTGTACCTAAATGTTGACTGTCAGAAGTCAGCTGTGATGTCTCAGTCAGAACCAAAGAAGCGACGGGGCTACTGTATCGGCAATGAGATGATGTGATGATAGAGAATATAGGGGCGTGGGCTAATGGGAGTCTTAAACCTAACTTAAGCATAATTTACCAACCCCTGGCGACCGTTGGGATAATTCCACTTGAGAGAAATATATCCTACGGGCCAGTTTCATAGTCAAATTTAGTACGTCTCAAGTGCGGCGCTACACTAAGTTCATGACGACACCTACCTAAACCAGAATGGAATGAGCCAGTTTCCTATGCGAGAACGGCCCATTCCATTCTGGTTTAGGTAGGTGTCGTCATGAACTTAGTGTAGCGCCGCACTCGAGGCGTACTAAATTTGACTATGAAACTGGCCCTAAGTACCAGTTGGGAATCGAACCTGGGACCCCTAGGTTCGTAGCTAGGTTCGCTTACCACTACACCACGGGGCCGGATGACTATGGGATGATTTTGATAGATTTTTGTAGGAAGAACATTAGACGTTACTAAAACAATTTTAATATATTCATAAATCAAGTCATGTTATCTGCAGCTGTAACTTTTGATATATATTATCAATACTTATAAGATAACACAAACAAACAAGTAAAATATTTTCAATGTTGGCCGCAAAGAAGTATGTGTTTATTTTAGCTACTGTTCCTCCAACGAAAATCGGGATATAGTTGAGATGAAGCGCCGCGGTGGCTGTGAAATGAAGGTAATCCCACATTCGCGCTCTTGGCGGAGAAAAGGTGGTGGAGAGACATCGCTTGCAGACTGGAGAAGAGACGTTTTTATAAATACTTGATGAGGAGAAAAGAAGATACCGTGTAGTCCCCTCTCGACATGTGACGGCCAATTACCGGGTACCAGGCGAACATCATCTCAAGAGGAGGTCGACAGTCTCTCTCCCTCCCCGACAGGAGAGTGACGGGGTTCCACAGCTCTGGTTTCTGGCTCCATATCACGACAGATTAACCGGGAAATTAGATAAGAGACTACGATACGCTCCAACCAGAAAATCTGTCGAAATGAGGTTTTCTGCACCCGCCAACTTGGCAACATTGGAAATCGGGATCAGTTTTAGTAGTCTTCTTTTTCCACCCGCATCAGTGGCCGAACGGTCCAAGTCGTCACTCTCGTGTTGGACTGGCCTGCCGATGATGGAGGAGATTGTGGTTCGATCCCGGTTTGGTGTACTGAGGATGATTTTTCCTAAGTAGTTTCCCACTTTCTCTCCACAAAAATGATGGTATACTTAATATAAATAATAAATACACTGTGAGACGTACCACACCTGATGCAGAGGCTCGTGATCGAATATGGACCTCCCGCCTTGGAAGGTTAAACGTGCTAACCTTTATTCTAAACTACGTTCTTTTTTTCCCTACAAAGTGGTAACGCGTTGAAATGTCGCATTTCCAGTTTGTGTGGGTCCCCGAGCTCTAAACATCCATGGCATTTCCGGTTCGTGGGGAACAAGGTACTTGGCCAAAAAAACCCAGACCTACCTCATTCGCGAGGTAAACAGAACTTGGCCGCCAGTTTTAGCTCGGTGCCAGCGTGTTCCACTGGCGCGTTATGGCCGTAAAACGTTTGCAGGTTTTCCACGCCCCCTGAGAGCCGGAAAAACACAGGGAATTCGATAAAACCTGGTAAAAAATACTAGAATATTTGTTAATTTGATACCTGTAAGGCCCTCGGCCCTGTCAACTGCGAGTTAAAACCTATTTTGTGAGATGGTGGGTGAAAGGTGTAGCTTGGCTTCACAACCGACCAAATTATCCTTCCGCGCCAACAAGAACAGATGGATCATGGAAACAGTAGATGGCGCTAGCTACCGATTAGGTCTTGCGGAAAAATCATACGTTTGGAAATATCCGTTTTCTCGAAAACGAGGGAAATTTGTATGTTAATATATTCAAAACCTCTTCCAAGATGATGTATCGATGTTTATTAAGTGTTACATTTTCTTTTTTTTTGTTTTTGTCATGAAGCCGGCAATTTTATATTGAAAGATGTCAATTTTATTGATATTTTATCACTTTTTTTTTAAATTATAGAGGTGCGGTGTACTTATTATTATTATTATTATTATTATTAGCACCGCGTCTTACTACCCGTTCGGGCTATACGCTAATGTGTAATGGGTAGGGTGATTGTGAGATGAAATGAAGGACCTACAGTTTTAACGTGGAATCCTAACCACGGAGGAGGCCTGGAAATCCCCACATTCACAAGTTGTGATCAATACACGTCTTCTCAGGTGTGTACATAAAAAGTATAACATAATCAACATGCCTCTATTCTTGAACAAACCGTTTCCGAAAAGAAAATTGGAAAACAATAAAAAATCTTGGATATAACCGTTTGTTCCCACGGCCCTGCATTTCCACGCCAAAAGAAAAGGGGCCAATCGCCTTAACTGAAAACTTAAAATAGTTGGCCTAGGTCGTTGGGTAGACTGAAGAAATACGTTCGCTGATTCAAACAGGGTTTACCACCTTCTTAGAAAAATGGTTGTGAAGTCACAGAAGATACATTTCCCCGTAAATTTTAAATCGTCCTGTTTTAAACACAAGTTGCATGACTTCTAACTTAGTTTGATGAAAAGTAGAATTTTATTAGAGGGTCTACTCTTTTCTTCATTCTAAGCTACCTAGAAAAAAAGAGAGAATTCCTTCTAAAAACGCATGGAATTCGGTAGTAAGAGAATGGTCAAAATAGTCAATACATCGAAACAACATATTCGGAATATGCGCCAGGTTTTTTTCTGTGAGACTGAGGCTAGAATCCCGGTAGGGTCTACAGAGGGTGGCTTTTCATAAAATATTTTCACTCTCTCCTTCTACGCAAATGCTTATCTCTAAAATTCTTTCTTCCTAATACCTACCCCATTAGAGTAATTATCACTCATATAACTCTGAACAAGTAGTAAGACTTGGTAATTAAAAATCCTAGTAAAAATAATAATTGTCTTCATGTTTTGATTATGTCAAGTGAAACTGAAATATATTCACCGTTGATTTAACCAGAGCACAGTTTTCCATTGAATACTTGGTTCGTCAATTATCATTTTTGAACAAAAAAACAACAACATATTTTCTACTAGAATTATTTCTCTCTGCATAGTTTTGGAGGAGTGTAGGTAAGCGGGGGAGGGGGTATGATAAACTTATCCCTTGCTAATTAGAGTTGACGCCTACGCGCGCGCCTGTGACACTGCCAGGAAAGTGCTCTGCAATAAGTGTCTAAGCGACATTAGGATCATGTCCCCCTCCGAGTCTTACTACCTGTTCAGGTTTTACGCATAAATGATAATTACTCTAAGGGGGTAGGGATGAGAAAAGAAGAATTTTAAGAGACAATTTACCCGCATTAGCGTGGAAGGAGAGAGGGAAACAATTTATTATTATTATTATTATTATTATTATTATTATTATTATTAGCACCGCGTCTTACTACCCGTTCGGGTTATACGCACTTACGCTAATGTGTAATGGTAGGGTGATTGTGAGATGAAATGGAGGACCTACAGTTTAACGTGGAATCCGAACCACGGTGGAGGCCTGGCATTCCCCACATTCACAAGATGTCTTGTCAGAGGTGAAGGAAGGGTTTGGTAATCAGATAAATCTTTGCCGGGACCGAGGATTGAACCCCGGCCGCTAGCATAGAAGTCTGACACCTTACCCCTAGACCGCCAGGTCCCCGGAAACAATTTAGGAAAATCCACCCTCAATAGACATGACTGGGATTCGAACTTCTATTTCTCAGTCAGCAGGTCAATCTAACACTAGCTTGATTCCTTAGACCGTTCGACCACTGAAGTGGGTATCGATCCTTAATTTTTTTCAATACTTATCACCCATACTCTATATAAGCGAATGACAGTATAGTTTTACGTCAACTTTGGTTTGTAAAATACATTATAAACAATAATTAATATCTGGCTTATTGTTAAGTACTCGTACATAATTCATTAATGAATTTGACATCCTTTGGTTTGGGCTTGTTTTGTTTAGTGATGACTGGTGTGGGAATGTCTTGTGTGTCAGCCGGAGCGAGATAACTGATGGGAGTGGCCTAACCAACTCTTGGCTCCACTCCTCTATAGTTCAGTGTTCCGTCCAGAGATAGCCCTAGTAACAAAGGGCGAAATTTTAGCGTTACAGCCTCTAAGTAGACAACAACTTATTCGATAATTAAACTTTGGATTATAAATATGTTTACAGTAAAATGGTCTTAAAGAATTTAAAAGTGATAACACATTATATAAAAAGTCAAAATGCTGCGCTATTACATTTTTTAGGCTGTGTCAAAAATAGTCAATTTTAGAATATTTTCACAAATGATAGAAAATAAAGTATAAAACAATAAAGTTAGAAGCAGGTCTAACTTTTACATTCTTCCTTTCAAAATAAAACAAGTCCTTTGTTCCTGCGATGTATTTACGAGGTTGTATAGGTTACGTAAGTTGGTCATGTAAACCAGCAAATACATCGCTCTGAAATGGGCTCTCAAAAGACATGATATGGTTTCAAAAGTCGATAACATTTTATGTATTCATATTATATGTATATTCATTCAAGTCATGTGATCTGCAACTTTCCATTTTTGATAAATAATGTTAATAGCTATAAAATAATGAACGAACAATTGTTTTTAAATTTCTTTTAATTGTTCTTTCTATCAGAATGCTACTTTAGTTAAACATTTTCAGCGTTGGTGACATTTTATTTTCTTCCAAATATACCTTTTTACCGCGATTTTGTTACAGCTTCTCTTTTTACAACCTGGTTTATAGTTTACTCTACTTGTGTGTGACGACCTATATAAACGTTTTATTTAAACACTTTATACCTTTTTTTTGTGGGGGGGACGGGACCCTTAGACTAAATTTACGTGATAACATATTTTTTTAATGTCGCTTGTGTTTCTTTTTAAACGTCATCCACTTGACACTGTATGGAATATCTTTCCACGGGCTGGGTATCGTGAAAAGGATCAGGATTGAAGGTAGGTGACGCGTTGCCCGGGCGTTATTCCCCCCCCCCTCCATTATTTCCCCCTCTTTATTTTTTGTCAGGGTTATTAGCCCCAGGCAGCGATGACATCGAGCTAGTGATATCCAGCGAGGTTAATTAGCTTTGACTTTAATTTGGGAGAGAAAGCTAAAAAAACCTCACTGTTAGAGTCGTACCTGTACGGGAAGTACCTTTTGAAAAATGTCTAAAATACATAAAGTAGTACCTCGCTAATCCGAACTAATCGTGACATACACTTGTTCGGATTACCAAGAGAATACGGAAATGGTTTACTGCAGAGATAAAGAATTTTTACAAATTTTAATTTTTTGTTTAGCACCGCTTCTTACTACCCGTTCGGGTTATACGTTTAAGTACTAATTACGCCAATGGGCTAGTAATTGGGAAGGTTGAATTTAGAGAAAGTGAACCCGCATTTGTATAGAGGGAGATTGGAAAACCATTTAGGAGAGCCCGCCCCCCAATTCACCCGACCGAGATTCGAACCTCGATATCCCCGTACCTCGGCAGTCTAGCTCAACACAAAACCTGTGCTTTAGACCACGCGGCCACCGAAGCAGATAGAACGCACTATAGTTTTGCATTTACAGTTCTGTAACTATTTTTGCTTAAGAAAAACTACTTGTGTTGACTGACTACATCATCTAAGTATTTCACCAACTGTTCCTTGCAAAATTCTCTTTTAACTTGAGGTTTGTTGACTAATGAAATATATTTCATTTGAGTTGGTTTGTTCCGAGAACTGTGTTCGAACTACCGGGGCTAGGTCTAACCGGGTTATACATGATGTTTTTTTTGTAACTCTCTGCCCAAATACAGCATCTGTAAGCAGAAAGAAACAGAAACAACCCTTGTAAAAATTGTCCGGATACGTTATTTTGCATTACTAAATGTAAGTTGAAGTTAGGTGCAACAATGCAGCTACAAGTACGTACAGCTCACAGCTGACTTCTGACAGTCAACATTTAGGTATATACCTAACTTTTGACCGTCAGAATTGAAAGCTGCTTAAACACATGTTTTTGCAGATCATATGGTTCGGCGTAGGGATACGTAATTTGGTCTGGTAACTTTTCAAAGCTGTCAGTCAGCACCAAAGAAGCCATGGGGCTACTGTATGTGTACAAGAAGTTAGCCGGGCAAATCTCAGCAGGTGCTAAAAACTCCCCGCCCTGCCGCAATGCGCAGTCCATCGTCGGGTTTCATTTGTTGACCTTTGAACACGTTGCCCGCGGCTGGGCACTTCAGAACGCCCGATGGACAAGCAACTTGTTGTACACGTACGTACTCACAGCTGCATACACCCGGTGTTGTTGCACTAAACTTCATTTTACATTTAGTAATACAAGATGCTGTGGCTTAACTTTGGGCAGAGAGTGTATAAACATCCTGTATAGTTGAATTTTCATAAGGAGATGCTTATCTCGGTCTTTTTCTCTGTATGTCTCTCTGTATTACTCTTGTTTTTTTCTATGTTTTTAATGTCTCTTTCTTATCTTCCTTTCTGTCTGTCTCGGGTATTTCCTCTTGAAATGTCGGCGAATTTGTGTGCGTTCGTCGATGGCCCTCTTGTTCAAATGGTGAAAGGGTACGGCATCTACTTCACCCATTTGGGGGGGGTTGCATGAATATAACATACTTACTTCCACACGAGGGTTAGGGAGATCTTGCCTCACTTAGAGGAGCTCCTCGCTTTTACTTTTACATACCGTGTCTTAGAGGAGAACCTTGGTTTGAATCCAAGGGGCGGTGCTGACAAATATTTTTTTCGTACCACATATTTACTACCCGTTCGGCTTATACGCATACGTACTAATTACGTTAATGTGTTAGGGATGAGAGAGAGAGAGGTTGAATTTAGAGAAGGTGTACCAGCATTTGCGTGGATAGAGGGGGAAACCGTTTGGAAAGATTTAGCATACAAACAATGTGCTCATAAAAATATACTAATAACTAATTATTATATGAAAGATTTAAGTTGACATTTTTAGCTCAAATTTTTTTTTCAAGCCGGCCCACCAACACTTTTTTTAGACCCTTGATATTAAAAAGATTAATGACCTGTCCTGGACAATTTGGCATCAGGGCATACGTGTTAATATCACCGTCGTTAGCAGTTGCACCGACACCTCGGATTTGTCTTGGTTGCGCGTTTGATTCTTGGCATGGCCGATTTTTTTAAATTCTGTGTTTTCCCTTTCTCAGTGATGATTAATAGCGCTGTGTCGGCTCTAAATTTAATTTGTTTTGTTGGTCGTCTGCTTGGATAGTTTACGATAAATATACCAAATTTAATATTTAAAAAAAGTTAGGCGTGGAGTTTAGATGTACTGTCCTTGGCTATGATGGTTTGTAATTCGTTCGAAAACGTAATTTGTGTGTTTAGAAAGATCTCATTAAATGCTTGGTTAACCTACGATATCTTTTTCATATCAATTTTGAACAAAACCTTTAGACATTTATAATTATACTGTTTTGGACCCCTCTCATTTATTTAAAAAAGGCATGGATGAAGTGTGTTTTGGTTTAAAGAACTATATGTAAAATTTCCTTTCAATACTTCATCCATGAATGATCAGGCTTTTTTCAGAAGTAATTTCAATATAATACGTTTTAAAACGGTCTTTTTTTATATATAAAAACTCCCTTCGTCCTATTTGACCAATCAGGTGATGTGTTGGTTGCCTTTACCCAATAGAAAGCTAGCCTTCACAACATCAGTGTTCCAGGAGTTCTATTAGTTAGTTTTAAACCCGCCTCGGTGGCGTAGTTGGCTAACGCGCTAGTCGTGTTGAGCTCGACTGTTGAGGACGGGGAGATCGAGGTTCGAATCTCGGTCGGGTGAACTGGGGGTGGTTTTTCCTAAATGGTTTTCCACTCTTCCGCCACGCAAATGCGGGTTCGCTTCCTCTAATTCAACCTTCCCAAATTCCTAACCCATTAGAGTAATTAGTACTTAAAGAGTATAACCGAAACGGGCAGTAAGACGCGGTGCTAAATATTATTATTAGTTAGTTTTAACACTGGTAACAAGGGGGCCAAGAAGCGAGGGGTAGGTCTCAGTCTGTAACAAGTAATGGCTCAGGTTCTAAACTATCGTTCTAATATTAAATTAACATAATTGAAGGGGAAATTGACAAAATAAATCGTGTACAGCATTAAATCTCTACTCGTTTCAACAAATCACCAATAAGCAATACTACAGTGAGAAATACATACCATCAGATCGTCTTAGCCGCGGGATATCAAGTGCGCAGTAAGGTATGCACGGGTCCACATCCGCATTCATAAAAACCGGTAACGTTAAACATTTTCATATAGTTCGCTTGCTGCCTAATTTAGCTTTCTTTATATTTATAATATTAATAACGATATTGATATAAATATGTCATTGTGTACACCTTATGCACCTGTTTAGCTATATTAAATTTCAGCCCCATACATTAATTGCAGAAGGGAGCGGGAGTAATTTTACAGTTTTTATAGCATTGCATTTTTTTTAGCCAAAATAAATCAAATATTTCTCCAGTAGCAACAAAGAGTTCAGTTTTCTGCACTTGTTAATATCAACAGATCTTGAATATCTATCAAGGGTGTCCTGGAATTTTGTCAAAACTTTTTCTCTTTATACATAATGTTTTGACAAAATTCCAGGACACCATTGACAGATATTAAAGATCTGTTGAGATTAGCATGTGCAGAAAACTAAACTCTGTTGCTACTGGAAAAATATTTGATTTATTTTTACCGAAAAGTTTCATTTCTATATAAACTGTAAAAATACTCCCGCTCCCTTCGGTCGCACCTTAACAGTGGTATGGAAAAAACAAACTCGCAAGTTTGTCCCCTTAAAATTCATGAACTGTAATGATTTGAAATGATTGTACAAGTATTTATAGTTTATAATCACACACTTGGTAATATTGTGGAGTAACATTACAACTGTAGGATTACCTTAAAGTTGTTTACGTCAGCTATACTTTGTTCCTGGTCGTCTTCATATCCTCTATTTCATCCATCACTCGCTTTTAACTCCTGGGTTGGGGCTAATTATAATCTCTCCCCCTGCAGATTTTCTGTTTTGAACTTTTTTTTGAGGGGGGGAAGAGTTTTTTTTGTAGGGGGGTGGGGGTGAAAGGGAGGAATGGTTTGCTGTAGCAGGAGGTTTTTTTAAGTGTTGGATTGTGGAGGGGGACGAGCAGAAGTAGAAAATCCATATTCCGCTCAAGAGCTGCGGCGCATGCGTTCTTCCTTCTCTCTTGTATTTTCTAGCGTGTCTTTTTTTTCTCTTTTTTTTCCCCTCTCCGGACGATCCCAATAATTTCTAGTCTCTAGCTTTATTATTATTGTGTTCTGCGTTTTTTTTTCATCACCCCCTTAATCCCCCGTCTCTACTCCCTTGTATATAGGCGCTGTTTACTCAAATTCGTGCCTCTTTTTTTATGGAGTCACTTTTCAACTACCCATTTTATTGGAAAATTAGCGGTTAAGAAAGGGACAACGTGACAACTTCTGCTTACCACCCCATCCCCCCTTACACCCGCCTCTCTCCCCCTTTTCCCTACATATTTCATAATGCACCCGGATTCTATATGCATCGCTTGGAAAATAATCCACGCATTTCGACCAAATGTTCATGTTAACTGGTCCGATCCTCGGTCCCGGCACAGATTTATCTGATTACCAAACCCTTCTTTCAACCTCTGACAAGACGTGTATTAATTACAACTTGTGAATGTGTGGGATGCCAGGCCTCCACCGTGGTTCGGATCCCACGTTAAACTGTAGGTCCTCCATTTCATCTCAACAATCACCCTACCATTACACATTAGCGTAAGTTCGTATAACCCGGACGGGTAGTAAGACGTGGTGAGCACAGATACATAGAAAGGACAAGACTTGAAATTGTACGTTTTGTTTAAAAAATAAAGATATAAGTACAGTCATGCTAAGAACTAAGCACATAATTATTTCCGATTAGTTTGAAAATAGTGACTGCCATCCAATGTCTGCAATAAACAACCCCCTGCTGGCTTTCATCTACACTCTTGCCGGAGATGGGTAGTAATCCCATGTACTGGGAGAGCTCAGGAAGTGAGGTGGTTCCCCGTTGTCTTCCACACCGAATTTCTATGAGCGAGAGCGAAGGGGCCTACCAATTTTACCGGGAAAGGTATTTTCCCATACCTTCCAGGGTTATTTTACATGTCAACAATCGACATGGAACCGACGACTTTACTTTTCCTCCGAAGGAAGTTGTGCTACGGATTTTTGTCGCTCAAGAAAAAATCCGTCGACCCCGACTGGGGTTGGACTCACGTACATCAGGTCCTGATGTGAGCACTTTACCCCAAGACATATGTACAAATGTATAGCCCGAATGGATAGTGGAAAGTGATTTTTTTTTCAAACTAACTTATTTTATTATCATTCAGGTCGCCGCCGCGTCTTACTACCCGTTCAGTTTAAACACACATTTGATGATTACTATAATGGCGTAGGGATGAGGAAGGGAGCATTTTTTAGGTAATCTACCCACATTTGCGTGGGAGGAGGATGTAAAGCCACCCTCAGACTCTACCGAGATTCGAATCCCGATCTCCCCGTCGTCGGCAGGCCAGTCCAACCCGAGTGCGACGCCTTTAGACCAGTGGCTTCCAAGTTTTTCTGGGTCACCGCCCCATAAACTCCCAAATTCATTATTCAATATAGCGGTTCGCACAACAACCCACTACTGAAGATGATAACGTAATAAAATTTAACTCAGATTTCAGCTAAAACTTTTAAAATTTATGAATCTACCCAGTGATAGTCTACTGAGTTTCCCAAAGTCTTGTTTTTTAAAGCCACATAGCAGGAGTCTGTGATCCCTCCTCCCCCCGATACCACCGCCTTGCCGTCATGCCCCTCAGGAGGCGGTAAAGAACACTTTGGGAAACCCTTCCTTGGTCCATTTAGCCACCGAAGCGGGTTTAGTCACAGAAGATGTAAAGTGAAAGAGTCTCTCTCGACTAGCCATTACAAGATGTTTTATTATTCATCCCGATACACTCCTGGGAATGGGCGGTTCTACTATAGAGATAAAAAGGGACTCGTTTCTTTCTATCTGAAATGGGGGGGGGGG
>CABFOW010001046.1:0-23160 GCA_902141385.1 Timema californicum
AACGTGGAATCCGAACCACGGTGGAGGCCTGGCACTACACACATTCACAAGTTGTGATTAATACACGTCTTGTCAGAGGTGAAGGAAGGGTTTGGTAATCAGTTATATATGTGCCGGGACCGAGAATTGAACCTCGGATCCCCAGCACAGGAGTCAGACACCTTACCCCTATACCTCCAGGTCACCTTTTTGTTTTTAACGATTGCTTTTAAAACTAAGGTTGTTATTGGCTTATTTGACCGTCGTAGCTGTTTTGTTAGTAAAAACAGTTCAGTGTTTATCCGCTTGATTAGTTTACACTTTGACAAACTAATATATCGCAGAGTCTTACAAACTATTCATTGTATACACATATATGATAATTACTTTAAAGAAGTAGGAATTAGAAAGGAAGTATTTTAGAGGTAATATACCTACTTTCGCATAGAAGGAGAGTGGGAAACCATTTAGGAAAAACCACCCTCAGTAGACCCGACCGGGATTCTAACCCCGATCTCCCCATCATCAGCAGGCCTGTCTAACGCGAGAGTGACGCCTTAGACCGTTTGGCCCACTGAAGCGGGCTACAAGCGGATTTAATCGACAATACTGGTCAAAGCGACGGAAGTATACTCGTGAGACGGATGAAGATGAAACAGTCGATCTCTGAGCTGTCAGGAAATTGCCCGAATTACCGTGAACCAAAACTCCTTTTTTTTCAGGAGCGGGAGGCGGAGTCTGTGTCCACCAGCCCCATCTTCGCCGCGTCAGACTCGTCCAGGCTCGTGATGACCACCACAGAGGTCATCGACCTCAGCACCCCCGTGCACGACAAAGTCACCACAACCGTCGTCGAGACGGGGCAGACTGACGACCCTCCTGAAGAGGAACACCCTCCAGTTTTACAGACCTCGTCTGGGGTCATCGACCTGCATCTAGAGGTAAGGGCCGTCCTTCAACTATGTGAAGGTTTTGGGAGTTAGGGGGTGAATACAGTATCTTCTTACGAGCGGGGAAGGGGGTAGGAAGGGATCAAAATCCATCTTACGTAAGGTTGTTTTATCAATGTTTATGTTGAGACAAAATAATATATATTTTGTTAGAAAATAAACATATTAATATTAATTATGAGTTATATAAATTTGACTTATATTTAATTTTCTATAGGATGATGTGTTACACCTAATTTTACTGAAATTCTACCATTCTAATATTCCACATCACTCTCTTAGTTAGAAATCTTTACATCTAAGACTAATTAAACGATTCAAATAATCTAATTTACCAAATCACAGAAAAATCACGTACCATAGAGGGGCGACGGAAAATTTTACGATCCATTACATGGGTGGGAGGTGGAGGGGGTAGTCGGTCGAAAATCATGTAGAAATGTCCTACGTAAATTAAAAACGCCCACTAGTGGCGAGCCGTGGAGTTTTGCCAGGGTAAGAAGAGCCAATGCTCATGTGAATTATTCTCATCAATCGCTAGAACACACTGGGCCGGGTATCAATGAACATACATTCCCATATGAGAGTTGTAGAGAAGAGACGACATGTGATTAGTTAAATGGGAACAGAGTCAATGAACATACATTCCCATATGAGGAGTGTATAGAAGAGACTACATGTGATTAGTTAAATGGGAACAGAGTCAATGAACATACATTCCCATGTGAGTTGTAGAGAATAGACTACATGTGATTGGTCAATTTATTGACAATTTTTTAAGTACGACCCAACTTGCTTAAAAAGAACCTTTTATAAAATAAAAATATATTTTTTGCTGTCGAACTTGATTTCATGTAAATGTATTATTAGTAAGCACGTCTATCACAGACTCAGCCGTAAACTAAGAGTGAAGAATGACCTTGAGAACAAGATGACTTCTGGATACCTCAGTGGTAAATCATTGTTGCGCTTCCCGTATTTAATGTTTATCAATCTATTCGTATTTTATAACAGTTATCTTAAAAATATTTACAGTGGCGGATTTATGACTCTGCCGCAGATAATTTGCCGTTCAATTTTCCTACCCTAATTTCTAACCTTCTAAATCCCCGTTTACCCCCTACGACTCCTTACACCGACACATATATACCATATATACAAGTGCTATCTGTGGGATGACAGATAAAAGGTGCTTACACTATTTTATTATTTATTGTAGTGAGGTTTTAAAAGTAATAAAACTCTAAAAACAGACTTAAAAAATTGAAATAAATACTCTTACAATATCACAACACACAAATCCAAATGTTATATAATTTAAAATTATAAAGTCTGCATTAGAATACTGTAGAACATGTTACTACAGATAAAATATTAGCTTGTACACAATAAGAAAAATAGTCCATTGTATCCTTCGCCTTGATTTCTGCCGAGTGAACTGGTCGATGGTTCCAGAAAAATCCATTTTATCCAATGAATGACCTTCAATTTAAGACGAGTGTCAGGGAATTAAGGCGATATTCTGTCACGTTGGTACACAGATACAACAAACCACAACAATCTCACACACACACAATGAAGCCATCAAATTATTTTAACTAGCAGAAAAATATTTTTTTTTCGTCATTTAAAATTTGCCGCCTCTAAACTCTGCCGTCGTAGGCACGGTCCTACTAGGCCTATGCGTAAATCCGCCCCTGGATATTGATATAACATATATATATATATATATATATATTGAATGTAACGTAATATGAAGATCATTATACGACAATTCCTATGAAAATTGGACTATAGCTCCGGAAAGTTTCTATTGCAAATTCTAAATTTTAAATCTCTTCTCCCACCCTCTATTTAATATTCAAGTCACATTTTAGTGGACTATTTGTTGCCAAACAGTCCAGATTCTATTTATGTGCTTTGCTCGACTTGTTACGTTACCTCACTACTGATCACAAGTTGATCGTGACCTTGGTATAAAAGACGCGCACGAGAGTAGAAGTGGAATGTTGTGGACTTGCAGGTGGAGGAGGCGGCGGCTCCATCGACCACCCTCGTGGAAGAGATGGTCATCACAGCCGCCCCCGTAAAAAGGGTCAGGAGGACTGTCCCGGTGAAACCTCCCGCCAACAAGACACAAGCGAGGGCCCTCAACGGATCGTGAGTTCCGCGTCTGGGGAGGACATATATTCCATTCACCGTAGAAATTGAATTCTGAAAGGCCTTTTTCCCTACCATAAAGCTACTATATAGTAGGATATTGGTAGGAAAAAAGACCTTTCAGAGAGTAATTCCTACCGTGAATGGAATATAGCTTCGACGTTTACCTCGGTTCTGGCGGGAAGTTCGTTCTTAGAAGGTCTTATTTCGTACCAAACTCCTTCTGTAAGGTAGTAATTTGGTAAGATAAATGGCCTTCGAGTATGGTAAAATGTAGTCTTTACTGGAAGACCTTTTATTATAGCAAAAAACTACTATAAAGTATGATTATTGTAAAGAATAAGGCCTTCCAGAAAGAGATTCCTACCAAAATGAGGCTGTACACTCTGTTTACCTTGAAAATGTGACAGTTTCACATTAACGAAATATACTGTGGTCCTATCTTATAAGCTATACCAGGGTGGTCCAACGTTTTTCATCCAAAGGGCCTAAATATGATCAACAGTTTGCAGCGCGGGTTGAAGATATATTTAGTCAACTTAATCCAGGCTTACAAACCACACCAAATACTTACATTCATTACTGTTTACAGCCTGTGGTCTTGGTCAGTTTTTTTATCCAAGCCATATTTTCCCCCTACTGGTTTACTAGGCTTGTCGTAGCTTCATATGCCTTCTAATCTAATTTAAGACTAGTACTGACAAAACATCTACTCTCAGGCCGTTAATTTATCAATGTGAAAGGATAAACCCACATTTCACCAATGAAAAACTTTTCCGGCTTGCTGGGAATCGAACCCGGGCCCGTTAGTTCAGTATACAGACACGCTACTGATTGTGCTAAGGTTTCGAAAATTCAAACAATATTAAATAAAATATTATTTTCATGACTTTTTTGTTTGTTGGTAGAATCTTTCAAATTTACTGTCAAACAAACAAAAAATTTATTTCGTCCCAAAAATGTGAAATAAAATACACACGCAGACACTTTCACAAAAAACTTAATATTATAAATATATATCCATAGATAAATATAAAATAAATGTAGGTTTACTTTTATATATTAATACCCTCAGTAACCTGTGGTTTTGTGTGGACGTCTTTGTAAACGAATACGCACATGTGGTAATGTGGTCTGAGGTGTAAGGTCCACAATTCACTGGATTGGTGTTGACTAGAAGGTCAATATTTGAATCTATGGCATGTGTACAGAGGATGATATTTCCTGAATGGGGTCCCAATCCTTTCTTGAAAATTTAGACATATCATTTGAAAATTCCTGTTCCGGTTATTGAAATTACGATAAAACGGTGGTAATTAATTTTTGTAGGTTAAAAATAATAACCTATTTATTATTTAAGTGGTATGGTGCAACAAATAGATAAAGTTTTTTTTCCCTAGCTCTCATAGTGATGTTAAGAACACGTTTTATTTGAAATTAAACACCAAAAGCTCAAAATCTATGTGAAATTGATGGCCTTCGACGAGTAAATATTTAAATAAAAAGCCAAATCAGTCCTCATGTTGTAGACATTCAACCAAATAAAATATTTTAAATATATTTCCTCATCTATACGAGTATCCACCCAAATGGGTGGTGAGACTCAATGGTGAACTTAAATAAGACTAAGTTACACCAAATGTCATCGCTGAGGGAACTGCAGGTCTTATAGAAAAAAAAATCTTTATCTTCTCTCTCTCTGTTAACTGTTGACAAATCTCCTCTCTCTCAGTTTATGGCGGAAAGTGTTGTGATGGGGTAAGAAAGAGCTACTGGCAACCTCGACTAACCATCGTCGTGAAACTGGTCCTATATTAGAGAGGAGATTTAACCACACAAACACAAGAAAATGATAATTCTGTTTCCCAATAGTACCCATGCAGTTCCCTCAGATATGATATCCAGTATAGTAGCCAACGTGGTTGACCGAACGTAACCTCATGATGTCCCCCCATAGATTTTCGAGATCACGACCCGGAGCAAAGCAGAGCTACAGTAACACCGGCTGCTTATTCCCGGACACCTTGCAACCGGTGGAAAAACCTCGGGATGCCTTGCAGCAGTGCTTCCAAAAGTTGGACAATCCTGAGTGGTAAGATTAGCTTAAGTTTGGAGTTAGGAAAGTGAACATTTTGGACATTAATCATTAAAAACCATTCGTCATGTACTATTTTCATACTGTGGTTGTGTCAGTTTAGTTATATACCTCCATATATCTCTTTCCGTACACAATTCTTCTCCTTGAACTCGCATACTTACTGCTACCTTCTCTACCCATTTATTTCTTGGTCTCCTATGCAATCTTTTCCTTACATACTTCGTACCCATCAGTCATTTTGGATTTCTTTACTTTTCCATCCTCATTACACGCCCTTACCATCTCTGTCTTGCTTCCTCTATTATATCACGTACTCCCTGTATTCCAACTCTTTCTTGAAACACTTCATTCCTAATCCGCTTTCTCCTCGTGACTGGTAGTGATATTACTTAATGGTAGACTACAAAAAATCTGGGGTTTTCAAAAATTGGTGATCCAAGGCCTTCTAATTGGGAGTTTTCAAGAGTTTACAAGATCAGTGTATTTGAATCAGAAAGTCTTAGACGTTTAAAATAGGCTTTCAATAAGAGGATCCAAATTTGTATAGACAAGGGTGGCGTTTCCCAATTGGAGTTCCACGAAACAATAACCTTTTTTTTTGAAACACATTAAAAGATATACAATATTTTTGATATATTTGTTGGCTCAGTCTGCAAGGTTTGGTTCAGTCTGCAAGGTTTTTGTACAAAATTGCCTTTGTAATTGTAATACAGAACCCGCAGAGAATGAACTATGCTTATCGGCGAAGATGTTCACAAATTCACGGTGTGATTGACGCGAAGAATACATTGAGCTGTCGCTGCAAGAAATCAAAGAAATGTTGCCATTCACCAGCACGCACTTGCGCGAAACTGGATTCTCGTTAGAAACCGACTTGATGCGGATCCAGACATGCGAATACAAATGGTCAACCATTATAAGAAGAATTATAAAAATATTTTTTTAAAAAAAGAAGAAAATATTACACTCTGCCTATTAAAATGCATGTCGACGCCATTTTTGTATACTCATCATCATCATCAACTGTTTCATTCTGTAGCCAGGTCAGTTTAGTCAAATGCTTTCATCTTCATCTATTCTTCTACCACTCTTCCTCCTTTAATTTATTCCATTCTTTTCCTCTCACTTGAACAATTTCTGTTATCTGCTCCTCTAATCTCTTTCTTGGTCTTACATACATAATTTCCAACATTTCCTTTAGCATCCTCTTTTTTTCCATCCTCATTACATGCCCATACCACCACAGCCTTGATTCCTCTACTATATCATGTACTCCCAATCTTACACGGTTATCTTAATTTATAATCTTGTATAATCTCGTGACAGCTAACATGCTCCTCACAAACTTCTTTCTTGTCTTTCTTACATTCATATTCCGTGTTTCTGTTGCATATATGACAATGGATACAAGCTACACTTAAATAATAATAAACAAAGAATTTTATACCATAGTCATATAATTAAGAGTAAAACCAGGGCGGCTGCATTTATTTATGTGATATGAAAGAGGACATAACATGCAGTTGGCTTCCTCCTGGAGAAATGTAACTTTAAATTTAAAGATATTTGACCTTGAAGAAGCGAGAAAATTTTTCACCTGCGGCTCATTTTTTTTTCTGCTACGCAAAAAATATTTAGCGGGTTCTGTTATGTTGTGGAAAGCATAAAAAGTGCCTGTGACTAAATTTAATTGTGAAACTCTAGCCTAAGGGGCTTTGGGCCCAGAGTTATAAATCAACGGGGCATCAAGCTTTATTTAGGTTTTAAGATGCTGAAAAGTGCAATATTTTTTTACAATATGCTTCTGGGGGAGAAAACTCGAGTTACCAATTATTTCAGCATGTAAGTTTGGCTCCAATACCTGAAGTCCGTTTTCTTGCAGGGAAGTGGTGATGCAGGGTCTCAATACGATGGTGCGGCTAAGCCGGCATCACCCTGACACTCTTCAGGATCAACTGCACAGGGTTCTTGTGGCCCTGGGCAAGCAAGTGAGGAACCTCAGGTCGCAAGTGTCCAGGGCAGCTTGCCAGGTGGCAGGGGAACTGTTCGGGTCCCTCAAGAGGGCTTTAGAGACGGTGAGTGTTGACCTTCAGGTGGGATGTACCATTACTACTCCTGACGAGGGAATGTAACTTATATTTAAAACACTGGTCGCTTGACCATAATTCGATAGTTAGTAGACGGTCGACTCTTTGTAGCTTAGAGAAACGAAAACTTAACCTTTCCGTTTAGAAAATAAGTGAATTCATCTGTCAAGACAAGATTCATCTCCTTGTGAATTGCGTCCTTCTGAAAGGAGTGTAGAACATAGTTGGTGGCATCATCTATATTAATAAAAGGAAGAGTTTTGGTGTATTTCATGCGTATTGTGCGATATCTACCGCGGGAAGAGGTCTGACATTATAAATTCAATAGGTTCTGTGTACAAACATATGCACCTCGAAGTTGGAATTTAAAATTTTGAATAGTTTTTTTTTATTTGCTAAATCTGGATCGGAAGAAAAAAATAAAGAGTTTCTCTTGTTTGTTTGGAGCAAAGAAAATAATTGCCTGGGGTGGCCACGTAAGGCATTGTTTGGCTACTTTGGGCAACGACGGGTACTTCTGCTAGTAAATAATGAATAGAATTACAGCTTGAATACGGAATAATACATATATCAATTCAGTGGAAAGAACGTTCCATTGTGATAACAACATTAAACAATATATACAAGGTGTATCTAAAACATTGCATCAAACTTTGGCAGGATATTCCTTGGGTGAAAATAGAATAGTTCACATCAGCAACCTAGGGTTCATCTTAAATATTAAGGGCGGTATTCACCCCTAGAGATAGAGCTAAAAACGACTATTGTGTGAAATATTATGAAAACTGCTTAGGATATTACATCGTGTAAAAAAGGGGGGTTGTAACATTTTTTTCTGCAATAAAATATGACAGAGTAAGTATTACTAATTTTGACTTAAGATTATAAAACATGGAGTAAAAATTAACAAATAAGGTGTCTTGGAGAAAGTGTCTAGCTTTCCCCGTTTCCGAGATAATCATGCATGTTTGATTTCAAAGACAAGTGTTAGTTCCTGCCAGGTAGTGAGTCAGTATAGCTGTTGCGTGGCCACTATGCTCTCCTTACCTTAATCCGTTAGACTTCTTTCTGTGGGGCTCTTTCAAAGCTTTGGTGTACGAGACAGCCATTGAACCCGAGGAAGACCTGTTAGCCAGGATAGGTGCTGCATGTGATAAGGTTCAAGAAACACCACGCGTTTTCGAAAAACTACACAAGTCATTGATACACCACCTCAATTATTGGAATGACGTTAAGGGCCGCCATTTTGAACACTTGATAAGAATCTGATTTTGAAGCTAGTAACTACAACATACAAGAACTACAATTAGTATTTCTTAATTTAGCTTTCAATACTCCAGTGAGTGTAATGATTAAAATCCCACCCAAGTGTGAACTGTGTAAGTATAACTTACTAATGTGATAAATAGAAACACATCGGAGCTTATGAAGAAGGAAAAGTATCTGAGTTTCTCCATCATAACACACACACCAGCCTTGTTTACCAAATGTACGTGATACACAGTCACACGTGCCGGTAAAAATTGTTAAACAACTGCAGTACGAAGTAACACTGAGATTCTGGTTGCCTACCTGGCATGCATTTACACTTGTCTCTTTAGCTCAAACTTGTGTGATTATCTCGAAAATGGAGAAAGCTAGAAAGTTTCTCCAAGACACCTTTTTTTTTGTTAATTTTTAACCATTGTTTTATAATATAAATCAGTAATACATACTTTGTCATATTTTGTTGCAAAAAAAAAGTGTTACAACCCCGCACCCCCTCTTTTTACATGATGAGGGTGGGTAACGGTAACAGCACATTTAGTTTATTAATTATCAAAGTTTCAATAAGTAGTATACAAAGATTCGTTGTAATAGCCTAAACAGTTTTCATACTATTTCACACAACAGTCGTTTTTAGCTCTATCTCTAGGGGTGAATACCGCCCTTAATATTTAAGATGGGCCCTAAGTTGCTGATGTGAATTATTCTATTTTCACCCAAGGACACAGAGAAGGAAATAATTTGTCTATGCCCATGGAATAGCCTGCCAAAGTTTGATGAAATGTTTTAGATACACGTTGTATATATGTATATTTTTATAATGGAATGTATCATACTAGCTTAGACTATTGGCTTGAACATGTATCATATGTTTTATTTATTTTTATTGATAATGTTCAACAATATTGTAGTCCACAACAAAAATTGAAATATTTAAATAATCGTCGAGATTTTTAGCTTTGTGAAAATTAGGTTTCATGTGAGATATACCATTTATATGTTTGATGAATGTCTAAAGGCGACGCTACACATGCGTCAGTCAACGATTTCCAAAATATTCGCCTCTTTTTCGAACTACCTGCCAAACTGTTGGTCGAATAACGAGCACTCAACTGAACACGTGCGCATATTTGTCAAATCCGAGTCAAGAGGTTAGCTGTCATTGACGGCGAGCATTCGTGCTAAGCATGGAAAAATCTAAATATTTAGACACGTTCTGAACTACTCGATCAAATAATTTTTTTTTTTAAGTTTGTTAATAGAACATTCTACGCTAAACTTTTGCTGAATACGTTTACGATCATCATGATGTATCTCCTTTTTTTCTTTATACTGTTGGCTAAGTTCCACATAGCACTCATTTTTTTAATAATAGAGGTCCAAAAATCCCAAGCTCAAGTCGTTGTACCATTACATTTCCACAGTAAGCACAAGACACAACTGGCAAACCTAGACATGAATGTTTGGACAGGGATACTATTCGCGATTAGATGAATTAATCTCGGTGCCCTTTGATGTGTGATGGATCATCGGCAACCGACGGGAAATGTTTGCATAGCTCGCCCATCGACACTGCGAGGTATTTGCCGAACTCTTCCTGTATGGCGCCTCTTTGAGATTGTACCTGTTTTGTTGTAGGACCTGGATGAGCTGGTGACGCCCTTGTTCCACCGGTCTGCCGACACCAACAAGTTCCTCAGGGCAGACAGCAACGCTGCCCTCGACAAGATGTTGGAGGTCATTAGCATCCCCAGGGCCATCAGTGCCATCGTCGCCAAGGGTGTTAAGTGAGTTTCTCTCGTTCATTTTCTTCGCTTAATCACTCTCACTCATTCTCTATAGTGCCCTCTTTATCTGAATTACTCTCTCTATCTCAATCTTTTTCTCTTTCCTTTCCAACATCACTCTTTCCTTTCCAACATCACTCTTTCCTTTCCAACATCACTCTTTCCTTTCCAACATCACTCTTTCCTTAGTTATCTCACTCTATCTTTATCCGTTTCTCTTGCCTTTTCTCCCCCTCTCGTTTTCTTGTTTACTTTCTATTTTACATTCTTTATATTTTCACTCCCCTTCTTATTTTTTTTCCTACCTCATTCTCGCCATCTCTTTTCCTCCCCCTTCTATTACTTCATTTAACTCTCCCCCCCTTTAATTCTCCCTTATTACAGCTTACCTCTTATTTGCTTCCTCTCCCACTTTCTCTCTTACCTTCTCTTCTTCCTCACTATCTCACCCTTTCACACCTATTTTAATCCCTCCCAATCTATAAGTCTCTCTTGCTCTCTCAGAATCTCTCATTTACTCACACCATCTCACTCAGCAAGGGTCCGCTTCTAGTTAATTATACTGTCAAATCTATGATAAAAGTCCCCCTTATTCCATACAGATAAATGACAAATATTCATCTTTTTAAAAAAATATTCGCTAAAATATTTGATGTCAGCATTGATAAAATGTGTGCTATTACATTACATCATATATTCTTAAAAGCTTGTACAATATACCATGTGATTAAAAAAATGTATGCCAATTATGTCAAAAATATTTATTAATCGACCATGAAACTTTAAAAAATTTAGTTAGCCATGTTACGTTATTGTTTTTTTTTATCACCAAGTCATACAACCCGTTCGGGTTATACGATTAGCTACTAATTACGCTAATTGTTTTAAGGATTATTAAGGTTATATTTAAAGAAAGTGTACCCACACTTGCGTGGAGGGAAAGTGGATTTAAAAAACACTCTCAGTACATCCGACCGAGATTTGAGACTCGGATCTTTCCGTCACCGGCAATCTAGTTTACTGCGAGAATAGACCATGTTAAGTTATTAATTAAATAAAAACACACTTATGTTATAGCCTGTGTGTGGATATTATGCCTTCTATTAGACAACTAAATTTGTAACTATTTTCAAATATATATTAAACGTTAAGATCTCGCCATTTTCTTTGATGGAACCCTTGAGTATGTTATATCAGATACAGATACTAAAGATTTGTAAAATATTTATTTTTAAATTAAATATTACTGACGAATCATCGATGGATGATATATAATATTTATTTAATAGAATAAATCTTACAGTGTAATATTTACTGCCATTGAGAATTGTCGTAGAGATACACCCCAGCTGAACGCGTGTGAATGTTTCCAGCCACCAGCACGCTGTAGTGCGCACCGCGGCTGCCCGTCTACTGGTCAGTCTGGTCAGCAAGCTGGGGACAGAGAAGACCATGACTCTGCCCAGGGAGTCCCGAGACAAGATTCTGGTGTCTGGAGCCAACCTTCTCATGGAAGGAAGTCTGGACACGAGGTAAAAACCTGATTTTCAGGGGAAAACCACTCTCAACCACCAACATTGATTAAAAGCCGCTAAAATTGGACATTGTATTATTATTATTATTATTATGTGTTCTATCTTACGACAGATCCATTCAATTTGTAAATGAACTTAAACCACCAATGGGCCCGGTCCTCTGCCTCCTCTTTCAGGTCACATCATTCTCTTATTTCCTTCCAGTCATCCAATATTTGAATCCTCCTTCTTCCTAAGCTCCTTTTACCCCTAAACCTTTCCTTCTATGACGTCATACAAAAGACAATTCCTCCTAACGATGTGTCCGATCCAGTTTGCTTTGCACTGAAGAATAACATTCAAAGGCATTGTATACATATGTTTTTGAGCAGTACTATAGACGTGCTAAGAAGGATTAGGATGAGAAATGAAATGGTCATAACAATAGTTAAGGAGGATCTGGTGCAGGAGAGGATAGAGGAGCTACGACTAAGGTGGTACGGACATATGAGGAGAATGGAGGAGGATAGGATATCAAAGAAGATGTGGGATATTGAAATGGAGGACAAGGGGCCAAGATAAGCAAATAAATGTGGAGGAGAAAGAGGAGAATACTGGGTTGTTGTGAAGGAGGAGAGGTGGTGGAGAGAAAGAAGACGTTGGAGAGGCTTATTTTACAAACAGACCCGGCCATTAGTTGGAAGCTGTTTATGATTATTATGATGATAAATGTTTTATTTTATTTATTTATTATAAAGCTATCAACATCCTTCCTTGGGTCATTTCTAAAAGTTGGCGCTGTGTGCACCTGTAGGTTAGGTGACTCATCAATCTTCAGAACATAACAAGTGGAATGTGGTATAAATTATAGATAATAACACGTGAATATAACGTCTGTTTGGATATCTATCTTCGCACAAACGTTCTGCTACAAATCGCACAGGACACACAATGTATGTCTGCCATTTCAGGGGATTTGTAATGTACCTCCATGTTGACAGTGCTATGCCGGTTTGCTACGCGGACACCATCGTCTGCTCAGGAAAAGGTGGGGGTGGTGATGCCTGTGTTGGTTTGCGTAGCATGCCGCATGACGTGTTGTCTACCACCTCAGGTGCATACAGCACCAACTTTGATGTATCGTAGTTCCACTATTTTTGACGTTGCCAACCCCAAGTTAATAGCGTAGAAATACTTGATTTGACGCCCCCTCTTCCCTACAACCATTATATCCCCCCCCCTCCTTGTAGATGTATATTACTAGCATTGTCGGCTAAAAATAAAAGAGAGGTACTGTAAATGATGTACCGGCCGGTGGGGACCGGGAGAAGATACGGTATGGAGTTCAACATCGAGAAGGCAAACAAAAGTGATGGTGACTTCAAAAAAAATGAAAAGCCGCTGAAAATCAGGGGTTGGAAAACATAGAGCAGTTTAAATACCTAGGAAGTCCGCTGACAAAGGATGGCTATTGCACTAAAGAAATTAGGTCGAGAATCGCCATGGCCAAGGAAGCTTTCAACAAGAAGAGGTTACTGTTGACCTGCAAGTTGTGAGTTTGTAACTGAGGAAGAAACTGACAAAATGCTAAATTTGGAGCATTGGCGCCGAAACTTAGACTCTTAGGAAGATGGAAAATAAACACTTGGAGGGCTTTGAAATGTGGTACTGGAGAATACTTGAGAAGATCGGGTGGACAGACAGGGTGACCAATGAACAAGTCATAAGAAGAGTGGGTGGAAAGAGAACAATTTTGGATGTGAATCTTTAGTACATAGCAAAATGGATCGGACACATCCTTTGGAGGAACTGTCTTCTGCTTGACGTCATTGAAGGAAAATTTGAGGGGAAAATGAGTTTAGGAAGAAGGAGGATTCAAATACTAGATGACTTGAAGAATAGAAGGACATTCTGGGAGCTGAAGGAAGTGGCAGAGGACAGGGTGCATTGGCGGTCTAAGTTCATCGACAAAAGGAATGGACATGTCGTAAGACAGAACATATAATAATAACAATAATTATTATTACAAAACGAAGTCGAATATAATGTTTTTGTTGTTGTTACATAACAATACCTTTTTAATTTGTAAATTGTATTTAGGTAAGATAAAAGGTTTCATAAAAACTAATCTACATTATTTTAATGCTGAGACATACGCATTTGTCTATTCTTACTGTCCATTCTAAATGATGTCAGCTCGAAATCGAGGAATACCGAGAGAGGGAGCGGCTGCCATCTGTTGGCGGCGATAGTGCTAACTTATGTGGAAAGAGGGTGTCCTGTGGTTGGCACAACGGACCCTCTGGCTTCTACCGCTACTTTTTCATTAAAGTAGCTCCTCCTTACGAGACTGAGTTTGACCCTGTTTGAGACACACTGCTTCACAGGAAAAACTGTAAGCGCTGGGGATCGAACCCGGTACCTCTGAATCTATAGCTATAATTCACTCATGACCTAAGTTTACCTGGATGACAGCTCGAAATGTTACTAGACGTAATCCCTAATATATCACTACGCCAACAGTTGACATCTATCACTTTGGATGACTGTAATGAAAACAGATGGTAATATATTAATGTGATAGTTAACCATAGTAATTTAGGCCAATATTATTTATATATTTATTTTAGGTTGGACACAAAGTTTATTTATCGGTCTATTCAATTTAAAAAGAAAATTCACACAACTTTCACAAAAACTTCTAACGAACATAGCCTCAAAATGGTGACTGACGAATTTAAACCATATGATTGAACATAACGGTAAACAAGTTTTTTACAGTGATGCGGACACGCAGATGATGAAAATATTTTATTCAGTTAAATATTTCAAAATACGATAAAATAATCATAAAATCATTTATTGTATGTAAAAAAATGACAATTTTCTC
Source organism: Timema californicum (assembly GCA_902141385.1). Classification (NCBI taxonomy): domain Eukaryota; kingdom Metazoa; phylum Arthropoda; class Insecta; order Phasmatodea; family Timematidae; genus Timema; species Timema californicum. The sequence goes on from CABFOW010001046.1 coordinate 14,732, forward strand.
TTTTCCTAGTAAATACGATGCTTGTATTAATAGGTATTGATGTATGCACTATATTTTACAAAATCAGTAACGTTCCAAAACGAAGAATAAGTACAATTGATTATGTTTAAAATATTGTTTCGAGTTCGACAAAAAGAAATTATTTAAAAAAATTAAATAGTATGAGAAAACTTAGATTACGTCATTTTAAATGTAATATATAAAAAGTAATTAAAGAGCTTTATATTTATAACAAAACAGTGATCTTTTACAAGTGTTGGCAGCTCAAAACCTAAACATTTTCGAACTGTCATCCAGGTAAAAACCTATCGTGAACGGACTTTAGGAACTCTGACTATAGATCACGATTCTTACGCTGTAGATACCATTTTATCACTATTTTCTGCTAAAATACTCTCTAGTATCTTTTTTTACCTATGATTATATAGTAGAGCGTCGGTGATTCAGACGTCAAAAATCCTGATCGTCGATAATTCGGTTTACCAGGAATAAATATTATTTATAAAAATAACCACAGTAGGATCCATATCAAAGCCATGCTCACCAAAAGAAACACGTCAACACTTGCTATATTTTTTTTAATTGATACATTTTTCGTCGTATTTTTACCTTATAATATTTCTTCAGAATTTGTGTAGTTTAGAAACAACAAAAAACATTGTGTAAGTTCGTTATTTAGTATAATTTGAAAATGTTTCTGCCTTAATACTTGAATTTTTGTAAGTATTCCCTGCTCATAGTTGATTTTTAAATTTTGGTATAGGTACTGATATTTTCGATAATTCAGACTGGGTCGAATCCCAATTAGTCCGAATTATCTACGCTCTACTATTTGATGAAGTATATCCTTAACACTGTTCATAGTAAATATAAATTTCTTCTTTCTTCAAAGTATTTGGAGGTTATTGTTGGTGTTTGTTTTTAGATGCTACGCCAAGCAGCTGTTCCGCCAGTTGTCCTCGTACCCCAACTTCAGCCGGATCATCACAGAGGTCGTCCCTGCCCCCGTCTTGAGGAACATAAGCAAGACTCTGCAGAACCTCAAATAGAGGACTGTTAAGGAGAAGAGGGGGAGGAGTGTAAACAAAGACACCTTGCCCTCTATTATTATCTGATAAGTGATCTTAACTTTTATAAAATCTCACGATGTATGGACAAATAAATATCACCGTGCTTGGATTAGCTCGAGGGTGGGAAGCTAAATCATTCGTGTCGGTGTAACCGTGTATTATTGTATGCAATTAATTATCTACCCTTGAAAGAATCCGCTACTCTTTCTTTTAAAAAAAAATACCGTGTGAAATATCAGCTCAGTAGTAGAGTTGAAGAGGGATTATTTGAAGCTGACAAAAGATAAAATAATAAAAAAATTGTAAGTGGTGTCTTTTCAAGGGTATAGATTCGTTGAACCAAGTCTCGCTGCCACAACGGCACAAGCCGGTGAATCAAATGACGTCGTTGAGTTGTTAGTTAATTTATAATGGTGCTTATTTTTTTATTAATATTACTATTACTTATGTCTATATTAATAAAATGAAAAGTTTGTCTATCTGTCATGAGGCATTGCTTGATATATACTCCATGCAGAGGGCAGACCTTTAATTATTTTATCATTTTAACCCCTGTGCACAAAAAATGTACACATAGAACCTGGAATTTTAAATGTTTTATTAGTTTTATTCAAGTGATTGAAAACTGGGCTGAGAAAAATAAAATGATACTTTTTTTTCCGTTTGAAGCAAAGAAAAGTTACCCCGGGTACTTCTGCTAGTTATTAATAAAAGGTAGTTTCTTCATGGTTTACAATAGTGAAACGAGGTTTTTCTTAGCTATATTCAGGCCTATATACTACACTTCTCAATAGTTTACTGAGAAATATAGAGTTTTTAATTATTATTTTTGAGTGGATAGTAATGACGAAGAAATAATTCGGTGGAATGAAAACCATAAGATGATATATACGAAATATGATGTGTGTCACACGTCAATCGGACTATACAATCACCATTGTACATAATATAAGAATTAAAATAGTGAATCTTTTGTTTTGTTTCATAGCTAATTATATCAATTAATCATAAGTAGTTTTATATTTTAATGATATGTGATAAAAAATAGGTTTGAATTTATATTTGTATACATATTTTAACACAATGTAATTAATTAATTTTGAAACATTCATTGGGGGGGTGGATCCATATCTTATGGCAATAACCCTTTTAAATATTACATACATTTCAAATATCAATAAAATAAGCATGGATTTGATTGAGTTAATATTTCATTCAGTCGTCTTCAGCAAATTCACCAAAATGATCCATCTATGGTGAAAAAAAAAATAAAAACTCATCTGTATTAGCTATGTATTTAAAATGTTGGATGTTAAGATTTACAAAAAAAATGTATCCAAAGAAATATTAATAAACAATTATGTATGTTGATTTGTCCTTGAAATATGCGATCTTGTTACAACTAATTAATATTTAATTGACCTAAAATTAATCTAGTCTTCTAAAAGTTGCAGAAATACAAGTGTAAACCTCTTTAATGATTTATTATAATATAAATTATATTAAGGGTACAAGGGAAAAATGGATAGTGTAATATTACATACATTTTCCAGAAAAACAACTCTAATATCTCAGACCCCATAAGGACTCCATCAAATACTTTTTTAAATTAATTTTGATCTGACAGAAACCTCTTTTAGCAATAATCTAAATTGGATTAGAAAGTTATCATGATTGGCTTACAGATGCCAGCAATGACTTAATTTGAGTTAAAATATTACTTTACACTTTTTTCCCCTGTACCCTCCATATGCTTAGTAGCTCTAAACAGGGGGGAAATAAATCTTTTATGAGTAAAATGTACTTAGTGACATAACTTAATGCAAGTATTAACTTTTAAATAGCTTTTTGTAATAGTAGATTGACGTAATTAATATAATAATGAAATCCCTTCTGTTAAGAATAGCTTACATGTTTTTATCGAAATGTGAAATTGGTTTTTAAGTAGATATGTTTGAAAAAATAGATGTGAGTATTATTTTGAATCTTTCGAATGCTGGCCATGGTCATAACAGTATGGATTCGTACTCTTTAAAAATATAAATCAAGAGGTTTTTTTTACTATCATCCTTGAAATATATGCCATCATGATTTTTTTTAACTTGTCTCTAAGGTTTGGAATATTTGCATTTTATTTCACTAATGATCTAGGGAAACGTAAGGTATTATTATTAATAAATGCACCCACGTTTGAATGGAGAGTGAGAAATTATTAATAAATTACCATTCTCAATACACCCAAGGGGGATTGGAAACTCACTCTATGTATGTCTGTCTGTCTGTCTGTCTGTCTCTATCTCTCTCAATGGCAATCCCTTTTATTGTGTGAGGGAAGTATTAGAGGGTTGTGGACTTTTTGTTGAATATTGGTTAAGGTTAGGCACTTGGAGACTAACTCTCCTGTCCTGATGGCTTATATTACCCGCAACAGTGGAAATACAGACTAAGCGTCAAGCTCATATAGTCTGTTTTTGAAAAACATTTTAATAGTTACTAAGGAACTATACAGATTATTAGTAATAGAATTCAATTTTTGGTAAAGTTGACAAATTGTGTTAATTAAGCATGATAAAAATATGTAATATAATAATAATTTAGGCATTATACTTTGAATCTTGAATGATTTTTTTTTGTAATAATGACTACAAGCTATAATATCTTATGATGACATATATGATACAACCATTGAAATTTTAACATACATCTAAAAAGTTCGAAACATTAAAAATTGTTATTATAAATTAAATTAAATTAGATTAAAAATTATTATTATATTACATGTTTTTGTCATGCTAAATTAACACAATTGGTCAACTTTACCAAAAATTGAATTCTATTACTAATAATCATTTAGTCTGGTTTGCTGGTGACTGTGGGACCCGGAGTTTAAATCTTGGCCAGTGCCAGGTCTCCACCGTGGTTCGGATTCCACGTTAAACTGTAGGTCCTCCATTTCATCTCACAATCACCCTACCATTACAACAATCACCCTACCATTACACATTAGCGTAAGTGCGTATAACCCGAACAGGTAGTAAGACGTGGTGCTAATAATAATAATAAATCTTGGCCAGGTGTATTGAGGTTTTATTCCTTTAAATGATTTCCCCCACTATTTATAAATAAATATCGTGTAGGTTTCCTTTAATTTCTACTATCTTCCTCCTTCCCGCGTAGACGTAATTAAATGCGCACAGCCCGGATGGATATTGGACCCTAACGCGTGGGGTGAAAATAAACTTATTTTAACAGTTTGTTATTTTGGTGCGACCTTTTTGAACAAGATGAACATCTGAAAGTGAGATCATTATCATAATCATCATCATCTTTTTCCAGAATGTGGCCCGGTCACTTAAGTAAAATGCCTCCATCTTCCTCCATTAGTTCCATTCTTCCTCTTTTAACTGCTTCCATTATTCTCCTCTCACTTGAACACTTTATGCTATCTGTTCCTCTCATTTATTTTCTTGGTCTTCCTTGCGGTCTTTTTTTTAAACTTTTAATTTCCTTAAGTATTCTTCCCTTTTCCATCCTCATTACATGTTCATACCATCTCACCCTTGCTTCCTCTACTATCTCTTGTACTCCAACATCGACATCACATGTTCATACCATCTCACCATAGCTCCTCTACTATCTCTTGTACTCCAACATCCACATCACATGTTCATACCATCTCACCATAGCTCCTCTACTATCTCTTGTACTCCAACATCCACATCACATGTTCATACCATCTCACCATAGCTCCTCTACTATCTTTTGTACTCCAACATCCACATCACATGTTCATACCATCTCACCATAGCTCCTCTACTATCTCTTGTACTCCAACATCCACATCACATGTTCATACCATCTCACCATAGCTCCTCTACTATCTCTTGTACTCCAACATCCACATCACATGTTCATACCATCTCACCATAGCTCCTCTACTATCTCTTGTACTCCAACATCCACATCACATGTTCATACCATCTCACCATAGCTCCTCTACTATCTTTTGTACTCCAACATCCACATCACATGTTCATACCATCTCACCATAGCTCCTCTACTATCTTTTGTACTCCAACATCCACATCACATGTTCATACCATCTCACCATAGCTCCTCTACTATCTTTTGTACTCCAACATCCACATCACATGTTCATACCATCTCACCATAGCTCCTCTACTATCTCTTGTACTCCAACATCCACATCACATGTTCATACCATCTCACCATAGCTCCTCTACTATCTCTTGTACTCCAACATCCACATCACATGTTCATACCATCTCACCATAGCTCCTCTACTATCTCTTGTACTCCAACATCCACATCACATGTTCATACCATCTCACCATTGCTCCTCTACTATCTCTTGTACTCCAACATCCTCATTACATGTTCATTCCATCTCACCATAGCTCCTCTACTATCTCTTGTACTCCAACATCCTCATTACATGTTCATACCATCTCACCTTTGCTTCCTCTACTATCTCTTGTGCTCCAACATCCTCATTACTTGTACATACCATCTCAGTCTTGCATCCTCTCCTATCTAATGTACTCCCTGTGCCCCCACTCTTTCCCGAATAACTTTATTCCTAACCCTGTTTAATCCCGTGACAGCTAACATGCTCTTCACAAACTTAATTCCCACGGTCTCCACTTTTCAAGTCTCTCTCTCACATTCAGTCTCCATGTTTCTGCTACATGTGGGACTATGGGTACAAATTAAACTCTGTACAACACTTCCTTACACTTAAAGATCACTTCTCCATAGCAGTTCTATTACATAACTATTGAACAAATCTCCGTGCCGTACTCTTATTACTAGAGCCTATCTACTCCTACCCATTGCCGATTATCTCACAATCTCAATATAGTTTTTATGTGTTTATCTCACCTACTCATTAGTCAATATACATCGCAATATTATATTTCCAAGAGATATCAAACAACTTGAAGTCGTAAAATTGCAAGGAAATATTATTGCAGTGACTCTGAAACTTGAGGTTTTTTATGGTTATGGAACCATAATCATTACTAAACTTAAAGAGTTTCTTAAGCACCACAACTTTCTATCCGTTCGGGTTGTACGAATATGTATTAATTGCACTAATCTGCTAGTAATGAGGCTAGGTTGCTGGCTGTCACTGATAAACATAACAAGAATGATGGATGTCATTAAAAAAAGGCTCCATTGACTTGTGTATTGCACCACGCAGATCTAATTGTGCTCCGTCAGTTTGCCAGTAATGCAGCTAGTGTACAGTATATTGTTTTAGATCATTTTGGTGTTTGTATAATTGCTTCATTTCTGTTTGGTTCTGTATACAAACAACATGAATCCAGAAAGTGACAGTGAGCCCGTATCAAGTAAAATGTAAACAGCTGCAAGTAAGAAAAGGAAGAAAAATGGTAGGATGAGTGAAGCTATTAATAACATGAGGTTATGTGAGTGTGTTTGTGGTTTAATTGTTTTTAAAAAATGTTTCTGATATACAAAGAAAACATAACATTGGTTAATCCAATCAAATGACAAGCTATGATGAACAAAACTCATATCTGTTTGTTTTAATATCAGTTAATGCAGTTCAAAAACATAGTGCCAGGAAAGAAGAAAACCATACAAAATTTCATGAAAATGTTTACATCTACAAAGTAGAGTTTATGGCGATAATTCTGTGAGTGAAATTTCAGTGTGTGTGAAGTCTTTTATATCTATCCATGGCATAACTTCAAGGAGTGTACATACATTACAGACATCGTGTGAAGAAGACTGGACCAGCACCAACAGATAAATGGTGGGATTACAGTCACTCACATTGTAAAATACCTCCTATTGTCGAGAAAAGTGTAACCAATCACATAGCTTCTTTTAATGGTAGGCCTAGTCACTGTTGTAAGCACAAAAGGGATTAACTAAACCTTCTTGCTGTGTTAAATGTGAAGAAAATGTATGAGATTTACAAGGAACCAAACTTACCAACAATGTACTATGAATTTAACAGAACTATTTTTAATACGCAGTTTAACATAAGTTTTGGATACACAAGATGTGATACTTATCCTAGCTGTGACAATAACCAAGCATAGAAGAAACTTGTAGACTAGAAACTGTCGGATAGCTCATTATCAGATAGATGTTACAATTTTATGATTCTGCACATCATGTTACAAAGATCCTGTCAATTTCGTATGCGAGGTTCATAGACTTGAAACATCTCATGCGATGTTGTTGGCAAGAGGCAAGGGATTTCTAAAGTATGCTTTCGCATGGAGAGAAAAAACAGCAAAAAAGAAAAGTAAAGAATCACAGTGACAAGAGATGAGTGATATTTTATTAAAGAATTTCTTTATAATAACTTTCTTAGTAACCTTCACATGTAGCATGTAAACTTAATGTTCTTTGGTTCTATAAGTGCTAAATTTCTACCCCATAACATTCATCATTTTTGGTGGGTTTTTTTCATACATTTAGAGTTTTTGCACTTTTATTGTGTAGTTGGCAAATGTTTTTGTATTTAAAAACTGTATTTTATGATTTGGAATTAATAGATAGTTCAAGTTTTTTTCTACCGTCTTGAAACTAGAGATAAGTTAAATTCTTTTCTAAATAAAATAGATAGTCGTCCAGTAAGTATATAAAGGTTTTCAACTTAAAAAATTGTTTCCTGTTTTACATACAACATTTTTGCAATGGACTCTTCATATACTTGGACGAAGAGGGGAAAATCATTAAGAAAAACCCGACCCCCGACCGGTATTCGAACCCTAATCTTCTCCTCTTCGACAGTTCAGTCTATTGCGAGAGTGACCATTAAGCCACCGTAGTGGGTCTTATAATATTGAAATGATTATTTTGTTAGGATTCTGTAAATAAAAAAAATGAAGTGTCAAAACATAAACTATTTTTCTCCTTTAATCGATAACTTTAGTCTTACATGCATTTGTAAAGTGTATAATATTTATGTTTTTGAACATTTGAAAGCTTATGTTGTACTTGAATCTTTTCTGATATGAACATATTTGGGATTCATACACGTAGTATTAACAAATTGTCACCCGAGAATGCAAGTGTTTTATCTCTAAAAGTGTTAAATTTGTGATATTTGGTATTTACGTATATTTAGAATGCATATGGTTCACCGGCGTTGAAATTGAGACTACTATATAATTACTTAAAAATATACAAGTTCAAGTAGTCATCTAGTATTTTATTATTATTATTATTATTATTATTTAGCACCAAGTCTTACTACCCGTTCGGGTTATACGCTTTAAGTACTAATTACGCTAATGGATTAGGATTTGGGAAGGTTGAATAAGAGGAAATGAACCCGCATTTGTGTGGAGGGAG
>CABFOW010001046.1:23236-39312 GCA_902141385.1 Timema californicum
CCGACCGAGATTCGAACCTCGATCTCCCCGTACTCAGCAGTCGAGCAGTTCAACATGACTAGCGCGTTAGCCAACTACGCCACCGAGGCGGGTGTCATCTAGTAACATTGGTCTTATACACATGGTCAAACTTCAATGCTCTTTTACATAAAAGTGGAAAATTGGACATATAACATTTGAATTCTCGGATGACGAAATGTAACAACCATCTTTTGAGTCAAAATGTTGCTTTATAATGGCCAAAGGCGTAGAAAGGGAACCATTCTGTGAGGGGTGGGGCAGGGAGGGGAGAACACCCACTAGAAAGTGAATGTATATAATATCACCACGTCTAACTACCTGTTCAGGGTGTAAGCATATGTTATTATTACCCTAGTGGAGTAGGGATGAGGAAGGAAGCATTTTAGAGGTAATATATCTAAATTTGCATGAAAGGGGAGTGGAAAACTATTTAAAATAAACCACCCTCACCAGACCCCATCATGATTCGAACCCCGATCTCCCCATCTTTAGCAGTCCAGTATAACACGAGAGTGACGCCTCAGACCATTTGACCACTGAAGTGGTTAAAGTGAATGTAATATGTCTATTTTTTTTTTATAAAATATTAATATGGGCGATAGAGGAAGTTGTTTATGTATGTGGAAGGATGGGTGGGTTGTATGCAAATAATCTTAAATTTAACAAATTACACGTGACCATTTAGTATTAAAAATAAAGGTTTAATAGTTTTAAATCTTGAAAATGACACCCTAGGATAATTTTCAACGAAAGTTGTGTGTATTTTAATGTTGAATATATTTGTTTGTAAGAGACATATTTATGTTTTAATACGTAAATATCGAACCCTCACTTTGAGGAATCCATCAATTCCAAAGGGGGGCAAGACCCCACAATCCTCACCTTTATACGCCCATTGTATAAAAAATCTTATTTCCACAAAATTTCAAACTTTTAAATTATCACTCATGTCTTATAGACAAATAATCACTCAACATTTAACTTGTTTCAAAAGTTAATAATTATTTAGATTAATTAGTTTATTATATGCCACAAAAAACTGATTCAGTTTTAATGCCTCGGACCTCCTGGATTTATTTTGTTTTGAATGAGCTTTTGTTTAGAAATATAAACTTTTACTTGGAGTCTGACTGATATTTGAAAACTAACCCTTAGCATGCTTAACCACCGTAGAACCTAAAACAAAGTAATTGAAGTGAATGGATTTAATCACATGTCATGGAATTTTCAAAAATATATTTTCTATATGTGTGAATTTCCTTGATAAAGTTGGAAATTTCTTGTTAGATTGATGCCCGTTAGTTCTAAGACAAGATTTGTGTCCTCGAATATCTTTGGAAGCACAGCATCACCTTTCCTGAAAAGAGAGAAACAAAAATTAATGAAGTCTTTGGAAACATTTCCTTAGTTTAATTTTTAATCTAACAAGTATTTTAATTGTTATATAGTCAATATTTACCAATATAGGATTAATATATCCTAAATCCATTTTCCTCCTTCATTAAGTAATTGTTTCCACCCCAATATCCAATTAATAAACGCTTGTTAATCTCCAAACTCCCCAATATTATAAATACTTATTGCCCCCAAATTCCCCAATATAATAAAAACTTGTCACCCTCAAACTCCGCGATCTAATAAAGACTTGTTACCCTCAAACTCCGCGATCTAATAAAGACTTGTTACCTTCAAACTCCACGATCTAATAAAGACTTGTTACCTTCAAACTCCACGATATAATAAAGATTTGTTACCCTCAAACTCCGCGATCTAATAAAGACTTGTTACCTTCAAACTCCACGATCTAATAAAGACTTGTTACCCTCAAACTCCACGATATAATAAAGACTTGTTACCTTCAAACTCCACAATCTAATAAAGACTTGTTACCTTCAAACTCCGCGATCAAATAAAGACTTATTACCTTCAAACTCCACGATCTAATAAAGACTTGTTACCCTCAAACTCCACGATCTAATAAAGACTTGTTACCTTCAAACTCCGCTATCAAATAAAGACTTATTACCTTCAAACTCCGCGATCTAATAAAGACTTGTTACCCTCAATCTCCGCGATCTAATAAATACTTGTTACCTTCAAAGTCACACGATCTAATAAAGATTTGTCACTCTCAAACTCCGGGATATAATAATGACTTGTTACCCTCAAACTCCGGGATCTAATAAAGACTTGTTACCCTCAAACTCCGCGATCTAATAAATACTTGTTACCTTCAAACTCCGCGATCAAATAAAGACTTATTACCTTCAAACTCCACGATCTAATAAAGACTTATTACCTTCAAACTCCACGATCTAATAAAGACTTGTTACCTTCAAAGTCCACGATCTAATAAAGATTTGCCACTCTCAAACTCCGGGATCTAATAAAGACTTATTACCTTCAAACTCCACGATCCAATAAAGACTTGTTACCTTCAAACTCCACGATATAATAAATATTTGTTACCCTCAAACTCCACGATATAATAAATATTTGTTACCCTCAAACTCCGCGATCTAATAAAGACTTGTTACCTTCAAAGTCCACGACCTAATAAAGATTTGTCACTCTCAAACTCCAGGATATAATAAAGACTTGATACCCTCAAACTCTGGAATATAATAAAGACTTGTTACCCTCAAACTCCACGATCTAATAAAGACTTGCTACCCTTAAACTCCGCGACTTAATAAATATTTGTTACCCTCAAACTACCCGATCTAATAGAGACTTGCTACCCTCAAACTACTTGATCTAATAAATACTTGTTGACTAGGAGTTCGGGGTTCTAATCTCGACTAGTTGAAATGAGGGTGGTTTCAATAAAATTGGATTCTCATTTTCTCTTTTCACGCAAATGTGGTTATAATTTCTCTGAATTCAACCTTCCTTATCCCTAACCCATCCCATCCCTAGTACATAATTGTACAATCCGAATAGGTAGCAAGACGTGGTGCTAAAATATAAAAAAACTAAATATATGAAGGGTGGTTCTAGAGAAATTGCTTTCCGGTCATTCTCCCCGTTAATCTGGTTATCTTTCCTTTGAATTCTAACTTCCTAAACCTATTACATACTTACGGGGTAGGCAAAAAACTGAGCATATAGCTCATAAAACAACAACTCCTTACTTAATACTTCCTCAGCAACTTTCTCCACACTTTCCTATCCTTGCATACTCACTTCGCCTCAACAACATCCATACACCGAGTCATACATGCTATTTTTGTTATTAAAATTCTTAATGTTTCTCTTTTTCACACATTTGTCTACAAAATTTAACCACGTCTTACATATCTTACTCCTTCCTTTTGATCCATACACTCTACCTTCATATACTTGCTTCGTCACTAAATCCACACTCATCCTCTCAACATGTCCAAACAAACGTGAGACGCTTCTTTTACAATGACCTATTTGTAATTAAATGTGGAGAGCCCGGAAGGGTATTAAAAAGCGTTGCAAAAAAAACAACTAGAGAAAGATCTATCTATAAGAATAAAATGAAGAGTTTGTTTGTCATGAACATCACGCGATGTATACCCCACGTAGAGGGATTAAACTTAAATTTTAGTAGCCCCAGTGCATAAACATGTACACCTCGATGCCATTATTTTAAAATTTCGATTTGATTTTTTTAATTAATTAAAAACTTGTTCAGAAGAAATAAAATAAGGTAACCACGGGCACTTCTGCTAATACGAGTATTACAATATTTTCTTTGTCTCAAATTTAATTCGAAAATCCAAACCAACTATCTTTGATTAATTTTTAGTGGTTAAATAAACTATGACGAAATTAAAACAGTTAAAAAGTTGCCAAAGGTTCCAATAGTTATCAAATTTGAGCTACGACCGATCTGAATATAAACAACACAAACTCATTCACATTTTCCAAATCTACAACAGTTTTAATTTTATTCAAACCACCTCCTCCTCTTTCCCGTCTAAAACTGGGGCAATTACTTTGTTTCGTAACAATGTTAATATAGTGGTCAAGCGGAAGTTGGGACGTTATTTTCATACGGGGTGTAGTAAACAAGAGAGGAAATGAAGGGTTGAAATAATATCAGGGTAGGGGGGTGTATTTCGGCTAGAAACTTTAACCCTTTTGAGAGTAACAAGCGTTCAAATCATTATCTAATGGAAAACTTTCTGCTCGAACTAAAGCCCATTCACCACCGGATTGGTGGTAACTAATAGTTGGTCACATGATCTAACACGCTACCCTCGCAGTAAACTAGACTGTCGATGACGACAGGGAGAATGAGGTTCGAATCTAGGTCGTGTGTACTGAAGATGGTTTTTTCCTAAACGTTTTCACACTTTCCCTCCATTCAAATGTGGGTACACTTCCTATATATATAACCTTCCTTATCCCTAAAACCATAAGCGTAATTAGTACATAAACGTATAACCTTAACGGATAAGATGCGGAGCTAAACAAAACAACAAAAACTGACAGTTAAAGAAGATTTTTTATTATAAACATTGGTGACCTGGCGGTCTAGGGGTAAGGTGTCGGACTCTTGTGCTTGTGGTCCGGGGTTCAATCCTCGGTCCCGGCACAGATTTATCTGATAGCCAAACCCTTCCTTAACCTCTGACAAGACATCTTGTGAATGTGAGGAATGCCAGGCCTCCACCGTGGTTCGGATTCCACGTTAAACTGTAGGTCCTCCATTTCATCTCACAATCACCCTACCATTACACATTAGCGTAAGTGCGTACAACCCGAACGGGTATTAAGACGCGGTGCTAATAATAATAATAATAATAATAATATAAACATTAGTTGAACGTTAACAATGTTGTTATTATTATTATTATTATTATTATTATTATTATTATTAGCCCCGCGTCTTAATACCCGTTCGATCTATACGATAGTAGATCTAGTAGCTGTCGGCTACCACTAATTCTACGCTGGATATACCCTGTGCATTAATTACTCTTATAGAATAGGGACGAGGACGATTAGGTTTTATAAATGTGTCCTTACTTGCGTGAAATGAGAGGGAAACAATTTTGAATAAAAAAAAAAAAACCTCATTACACCCGAACAGAATTAGAGCCCTCATCTCCCCATCACTGGCATGAAAATGATGCGTTGGACCAGCCATGAGGAACTTTTCACAGGTCTGCGCGACTTGCTTCGTTGGCCGCGTGGTCTAACGCGCTACTCTCGCAGTAGACTAGACTGTCGATTACATGGAGATCGAGTTTCGAGTCTCGGTCAGGTATACTGAGGATGGTTTTTACGAAATGATTTTCCACTCTCCCTCCACACGAATGCGAGTACACCTACTATAAATATAAACTTCTTAATCACTAGAACCATTAACATAATTAGTAAATAAACGTATAACCCGAACGGGTAGTAAGACATGCTGCTGAAACAAACAAAAAAAGGTACTGTCTGCGGCCCTTTTAAAGTTTCCAACATGCACTGCGGCCCCATTATTACTTTTATAAACGCTGAAGAAATATACAATTTTGGATTTAAAAATTGAGTCTTAATTTGAGAAATTCTACAAGTAAGGTTGGTGTATCAAATTTTTACTCTCTACGATTGAATTTATATGAAGGTAAAATTAAAAAAAAAAGTTCTATTTGCGCACCAAATAATATGTGACACCCAACTGTTAACAAGACTTAAGCTCTGAAGAAGCTGGTAAGAATTGCTTGTTAAATGGTAGTAATTTTGAAGTTTTCATAACAACTTTTTTTTCTTCGGAAAAATAGATTAAATAATCCTCCAGTACCATAAACATAAGGGTTAATTTTCTTCACACGGTGATATCAACAGTTGTTGAATATCTGTCAAGAGTGTCTTGGAATTTAATGACAACTTTTTCTCTCCATTTGGTGACCTGGTGGTCTAGGAGTAAAGTGTCAGACTTCTGCTCTGGCGGCCGGGGATCAATCCTCGGTCCCGGCACAAATTTATCTGATTACCAAACCCTTCCTTCACCTCTGACAAGACATCTTGTGAATGTGAGGAATGCCAGTTCTCCACCGTGGTTTGGATTCCACGTTAAACTGTAGGTCCTTCATTTCATCTCACAATCCCTCTACCATTACACATTAGCGTGAGTGCGTATAACCCGAACGGGTAGTAAGACGCGGTGCTAATAATAATAATAATAATTCTCTCCATTTAAAAAGTTTGTCATTTAATGCAGCTATGCTCATGACAAATATTCAACAACTGTTTAGGTAACGATGTGAAGAAAAATTAAACTATATTCTACTGGAGCAATATTTTATTTTATTTGTTATGAAAACTGAAAAAAAAACCTGATAATTTCTTGCGTCCTCTTCCACTTTGAGTTAGACCAGTAGTTCCTTGTCTTGCTACCCGTCCGGACTATTCTTGTATTCAGGCCAATGGGGAATGGGTGGAGGGGAATATAAAGAAAATATTCCCGCATTTTTGTGAAAGGAGAATGGGAAAACCAAACTAATAAATCCCATGTGGTACACCATGACTGTTCCACAACAGGCTCACGCATCCGTGGACACACCATCTCAAACGTTAACCTCATTCAGAACTGCTTGCCGATAGCGGAAAGTTCGGATTTCGAATCTCGATAGAGTGGACTAGGATGTTTTTATTTTCAAAATGGCTACCCACAATTTCTCCACGCAAATCCAAGCATACGTCGTTTAAATTTTGCCTTCATATAAACCCATTAGTGTAATTAAATGCGGATATCTCAGTAGGTAAACAAAACTGCGTAATATAAATAAGCGATATCATTTCATAATAACAATAATTTTAAAAAAACAGTGTGATAAAATCCCTTACTACCCCGAAGGCTCTCCCAGTAATTCGACTGTGATTTATGTCGTAAAACAGTAATTACAAAGTAGGTAAAGCTTAATAATACAAGGTCTGCCCCAGTAGGTGGCACCACAGGTACAGTAGGTCAGTTCACCCCGCCCCTCAACCACCCGCAGAAAAAAGGGTGACCAATCTACAAACCTGCCCCCCCACCCCTCCCTCACCCAGTTTCCCGCCGACCTCGACCATTAATTTTACATGATTACAGGTGAACTAGTGTTTTAAAATTAAACTCGTATATTAAACCTCAACGGAGGTGGTTGTTGGAAAGGGTTACGGAGAGGAGAGTTATTACCGTAAGCAACGCAGCTAACACACTTTTCATGTGGGGGATACATAACATGCATAACAGTACTCAAACACATGTTCTATTAGATTGGTGACCTGGTGGTCTAGGGGTAAGGTGTCGGACTTCTGTGCTGGGGGTCCGGGGTTCAATCCTCGGTCCCGGCACAGATTTATCTGATTACCAAACCCTTCCTTCACCTCTGACAAGACATCTTGTGAATGTGGGGAATACCAGGCCTCCACCATGGTTCGGATTCCACGTTAAACTGAAGGTCCTTCATTTCATCTCACAATCACCCTACCATTACACATTAGCGTAAGTGCGTATAACCCGAACGTGTAGTAAGACGCGGTAATAATAATAATAATCTATTAGATACCCTTCGGAGTTAGAATTTACTTGGCACCACGTCTTACTAACCATTCAGGATAAACGCTTAAGTACTATTTAAGCTAATGGATTAAAAATTGGTAGGGTTGAATACAGAGGAAGCATTTGCGTGGAGGGAGAGTGGAAAACTATTTAGTAAAACAGCCCCAGTTCACCCGACCGAAATTCGAACTTCGATCTCCCTGTCCTCAGCAGTATAACTCAACACTAAACCAGCGCGTTAGCTAACTACGTCACCGAGGTGGGTGATTTAGGTAAACAAGGTCTTTGTTTTTTTAGCACCGTGGTCTTACTATCCTTGTGTATTATACGCTTATGAATTAGTTACGCTAATTGCTCAAGGAAAATGGAGGTATAATTTAGATTAAGTATACCCGCGTTTGCGTGAAGAGAGAGTGGAAAATCGTTTAGGAAAACACAGACTCAGAACACCTGACCTTTATTTGAACCCCGATATCCCCGTCATCGAAAGTACAGTCTATTGCGAGAGTGATGCCTTAGACCATTCGACCACATAAGCGAATAAGTTCTAATTTATCTTGAAGATAAATATTTAAAAACATATAAACAAACACATTTAAGATCGTATATTAATCGCAATAGAATTGGACTGTAGGTTGGTGGAAAGATCGAGGTTCGAATTCTGGTGGGATGTAATGAAGATTTTTTTTACTTAAATTGTTTCCCACTCTCCCTCCGTGCAAATGCGGATTCATAACCCTCTTGATTCTACCTTACTCATTTCCACCTAATTAGTGTAATTAAATACGTATATCCTGGACGATTAATAAAGACTCGAAGCAAAAAATAAAAGTACTGCTGTACAGATAACGTCACGGAATTAATCTCTCTGATATCTGACAATAGGTAGCACTTTAATTTTTAACATTTCCCTACTCTTAGTTTCTTTTATATACTACACCACCCCCTCAACCCGAAACTAAAATAAAGCCACATGTATTATAGATTATTCAAATTTTATGTATACAAGGTGTACGGAGAATGCCAGCCAACAGCCATGGCCTGTGATTAAGTGGATAAAGATATGTACAATTCCAATATGAATCGACCTTCTTACTAGCAATTTTCCCTCAAGTCAAATAAGGCAAGAAGTGTGACGTAGTTTTAGGCAAGCAGACCTAAGTCATCCTAATCCTCATGAAGAGCTTCCAGACACTGGCTGAGTCTGTTTGGAGCATGAGCCTCTCCCCCGCCTGCTTTCTTTCAACCACCTCTTTCATTCCCTCCACTTTAACCCAGTCCTCTACTCTCTCCTCCACACTGGCTGATTCTGGAACATAAGCCTCTCCACCGCCTCCTTTCCTCTCACCACCCCTTTCCCTCCACCTTAACCCAGTCCTCTATTCTCTCCTCCACACTGGCTGATTCTGGAACATAAGCCTCTCCACCGCCTCCTTTCCTCTCACCACCCCTTTCCCACCACTTTAACCCAGTACTATACTCTCTCCTCCACACTGCCTGATTCTGGAACATAAGCCTCTCCACCGCCTCCTTTCCTCCCACCACCCCTTTCCCTCCACTTTAACCCAGTCCTCTACTCTCTCCTCCACACTGGCTGGGTCTGTTTGGAGCATGAACCTCTCCCCCGCCTCCTTTCCTCCAACCACACCTTTCCCTCCACTTTAACCCAGTTCTATACTCTCTCCTCCACACTGGCTGGGTCTGTTTGGAACATGAGCCTCTCCCCCTCCTCCATATCCAACACCTCCTGGACTCCCTTTCCCTTCTCCATTCTTCCCACATGGCCAAACCACCTTAGTCGTGACTTCTATATCCTGTCCTGGACTAAGTATTATTTTAAATACCCGAAAAGGAGCCCCTTATTCCTTTTAAATCACTTTCCATTTGGTAACAGTATTGATTTAAATGACACGAAGGCAGCGGGGATCTGGTGGCCCGTGCACCACGTTGTGAGAACGGGTACCACAGGAAGTAAACAAAGCTCAATCTCTACCATCAACTAAGGGTGTGCAAAGTCCACTTTTTCAATTTGAATCATATATATATTCTCGAAGTCGAATCAAAGATTGAATTTTTTTGTTAGTTTTTTTACACTAGAAAAATATATTATGTTGTTTATTAAACTTAATGACGTATTGAAACTAGTTAGAAAATGTTTTATTGTACTTATTTATTTTAAGATTTAATTTTAATTCTAATAAATCAAGTTATATTACAACTTTCAATTCAATTACTTAAGATTTTTTATCAAATAAATATTGTTTTATATTATATATAAATAGCAACTGCAGCACCCCCTATTTAAACTTGGTATTATCAATAACGTTTAATATAATGAGTCCTTCTTTCTTTTATTATTTCTTTATTTTTGTAGTACAATATATATTCCTTAAGCTTAATGTCAGTACTTCAGTAGCCATCCCCCATTTATAAAAAAAATATACAAATATATTTGTATGGAACTGTGCGCTTCACAGTGCCAGCGACGTGGTGTTTGACTGTTGTGCGCATGAACACATAGGAGAGAGTGGGGAGGAAGGCGGGACTGCCAGGTAGAGAGAGCACTGTTTCTCTCGCAGTGCCGGCTCTGGCGTGATTGTGGAATGAAGTTTTTTTTACTCAGCATGTGTTGTGCTTAAAAACCGTGTACAATATTCTTGAATGTGATAAAGTGTAGAAGAGTGTAGGATTAGATTATTATTCTGCTTCCAGCTATTCTATTTTATTAATTTTTTTCGGTTCTTTTATTCAACAGAAAGACTAAATGTGCTTGCAATACTTTCAATGGAGAAAAATTTCCTCATTTGTCATCCAGAGATCAAGGAGAAAATTATTAAACTTTTTGCGCAAATTAAAACAAGAAGAATGGATTTCATTTTTAAATGAATAGATCAAGCTCGAACTGTAACAATATAATTTAAAGTAAGTAAAAAAAAATAATATTTTTTTTGTTAAGCTTTTATCAAGTTACTGAATAAACTTTCGTTTTATACATGTTTTTTTCCTTTTACACAATTTTAAAACAAAGGCTAAACATTTTCTGGAACAGCACCCTCACTAATTTTAGCTACGAGCCACACACTGGAGATTAGGAAGTTTATATTCAGAGGAAGTGTACCCACATTTGCTTAAAGGGAGAGTGAAAAACTATTTAGGAAAAACCTCCCTCAGTATATCCGACTGAGATTTTAACCTTTATATCCCCGTCATCAGTGGGTCTAGTTTACTAAGAGAGTAGCACGTTAGACCATGCGGTCACCAAAACGGATGGTGTGCATGTTCATATAAGTGGTAGTCGACCTCGGTAGTTCTAGGGTAAAGTGCTTACCTCAGGACCCGATATTCATCGGTTCAGATCCAACTGGAGATGACTTTTGTTTTTAACGAAGCGATAAAAATCCGTAGCACAACTTCCTTTGAAGAGGAAGTAGGGCCGCTGATCTCATGTCAATTGTTTGTAAAAGAACCCTGGAAGGCACGTGAAAATACCTTAACTGGCAAAATTGGTAGGTTATTTCACTCTTGCTCATATATGTTCTCGTGTGAGGTAAGTGGTACATATTCGCATTGTGAAGAGACTTACTGTTTAGCAGAATACTGTGACATGCGTCCTATCCTGGGTGAGAGTGGAAATGTTACTAAATCGTTGAAATACTCTACAGGTAGGACATCCCACACGACGTTTTCCTAGTCGCCATTTGTTTGAACGGCTATGCACATTCGACCAACGAATTTTAATCCCGATATTTCCATCAAGATTGATCGTGGAAAGTTGTTTCCTAGTCAACAACCGGAAGATTGGTTTGATGTGATTTCTATCCATGCCTAGGCCTGCACCATCTGGTAGGAATACTATGTAATAGGAGAGTCCAAAAAGTGTGGTGTTTTCCCGTTTACTTCCACGCTGAATTTATATGTGCGAGCGCGAAAGGACCTACCAAATTTACTTACCCTCCAAAAATAGTTGTGCAACGTATTTTTTATCGCTCAAGAGAAATTCGTCGACCTCGGCTGAGTTTAAACCCACGAACATCGAGTGCTGAGGTGATCACTTTACTCCAAGAGCACCGAGGTCAACGTTGTTTCATATTCTTAAATTAATCGGTATAATGTCCTCTACGACGCTCCTGGCCATCCCTACCGCCGGATAAGGGATGGCGTAGTGAACCCCTTCGTCGACGTCGGAAGGTGACCTCGGAGTCGAATCTGGGGAGTCATGACCCCCCTACTAGTCGTGTGAGACTGGGAGGGGAGGCCGGATAGAGGGCGATGCCGGCCGACAGGCCGAGTTAGAAGCGACCGGACGGGTGGTGTTGAGTGGAAGTGTCGCGAAGTGCACCCGTCGACCGGTCAACGAGGACCGACCAGGTCATATGTGCCGTGTGGGAGGGAACACAAATCCCCCCCACTATATATGTGAATAATGCCCTATTTGGGGATCTGAATAGACAGAAACAACATTTAATTTATTTACGTACCATGGTATTTTTTGAGAACCCCAAGGGGTTGGGAAAAAGTTATTGTTTCCATTATGAGTTGTTTTTTGTATAAAATGTTTGTAAATAGAGTTTAAGTGAAAATAATAAAATACTAATGAAATAAATAAATAATGTCCTCAATCCTGCAGTGCTGTTTTTTTGGACGGAGTTTTCCGGACACCCTGTATGTGTATCCATAGCCAACCGAAAGTACCGTGCTGGCCTCATGTAAATTAAAGAGAGAAAGGCAATAGAAAGCAGGGATGGCAAGAGACAGGGTAGGGTGAAAGAATCTAATGCCGGCTAATTTAATTACGAATATTGCTCCAAAGCAAGTATTTGATGACAGCCCTGTAAAATTGTAATTACACGCCTTTGGGGCAGTTTTAATATTCATGCTATGATTAAAATTTATTGGTTGGAGAGTAGATGAGATCAAATTTGATTAAATCCCCTTCATTTATCACATAATATAAGTATATAGATTTTTTTATATATAAAAATTAAAATTATTTTTATGGTTTTGAGAAATATCAAACCTGAATATCACAGTGTTTTGGTGATCTACTAAAATTATAATATTTCCTAAAAAAAATGAGTATATCAAGTAAGAAATATAAATAATAACCGAGAGACCCATTTCGGGGGCCAAATGGTATAAGGTGTCACTCTAGCAGCAGACAAGACTGCCGATGACAGGGCGATCATGGTTCGTATCTCGGTCGGGTGTACTTTGGGTGGTTTTCCTAAATGATTTTTCACTCTCCATCTACGCAAATGCGAATACACTTTCTGTAAATATAGCCTTCCTAATCCCTAAAACAATCAGTGTAATTAGTGCATAAGCGTATAACCAGCACGGATAGTAAGACTTGCTGCTAAAAATAACAACACGAAAGTACATTGATTCGCCTCATTTTGGGTAGAAACAAATTGGCAGAGTAACCGAAGTTGTTATATAATTATAATAAAATATATTAGGTTACACTAATTAGCATAGGAATATGTGATACATGGTCCAGGTTGTAGTGTGAATGATCGTCTAGTATAGTGATATTTAACCTCGGGTAGCCGTGTCCCCAAGTATATGTGAAGACATCCAATTGGATACGTAAAATTAAATATATAGACCCTATACAGTCAACTCTGGTTTTAGTGAACTCAGTTGTAGTGAAAATTCACCTACAATTAACCTAATTCATTTGTCCTAGGGTGAACTGGCGGTATAGGGGTAAGGTGTCGGACTTATGTGCCGGAGTCCGGGGTTCAATCCTAGGTCCCGGCACAGATTGATCTGATTACCAAACCCTTCCTTTACCTCTGACAAGACATATTGTGAATGTGGAGAATGCCATGCCTCCACCGTGGTTCGGATCTCACGTTAAACTGTAGGTCCTCCATTTCATCTCACAATCACCCTACCATAACACATTAGCGTAAGTGCGTGTAAATCGAACGGGTAGTAAGACGCGCGGCTAATAATAACAATAATAACATTGGTCCCAACCCACATACATTTCAATGTATGTTAAAACAAATTCGTTTATAATGAACCCTCAACTTTAGTTTTAGTGAACAGAAAAATTGAAACTTTCAATAATAAATGTAATTATAACATCATAATTCTTTAAAAACATAACTTTTCGGTTGTTTAAACTTGAAGACACCTGCTTAAATATTCACTGCACTCATTATTGACCTGGCATAAGTTTTAATACCTTTGTCTGTGGCAAGTAAAGGAAGACAGTCATCTGAGTTGTATTAATACGACAGGAGTAACAGGACAGATAATGGCAGCCTGTGGCCATTTAGTAATTATTTCACTAATCCCTTTCTTCAAGAGAGTACATGAAATTCAAACAATCATACTTCTCTACTAGGTTTTTTTTAATGCATATATGGTTGAATCAAGTGTGGAAAAATCACAAACTCTAGAGAAGGATCTGGAAAAGATATTAATTAAAACCGTACACAATAAACAGCAGCATATAATTGTTTTTTTTAAAGCTCAATAAATAGATTTCAATAAAGAGTACATGTATTTGAACTCTTATTTTGTTTGTCACCAGCCCACTACTTTAAAAAAAAATTGAAAATAAAAACCTATATTGGATTTAGTGAACTTCGGACATAGTTAAAAAAATATCTGAGTCCGTAGAGGTTCATTATAACCAGAGTTGACTGTATAGCTTATAGACAAATATTTCTCATTTCAAACGAATTATTTAATAAATTATTTTGGATGTAATTTATATTAGATGTGAATAATAGAATGTAGGCTTCCATTATTCACCAACAGCTTTGGTGGTAAAAAGTTATTTTAGCATCACGTATTACTACCCGTTCGTGTTATACGCTAATGGTTTTAGGGACTGGAAAGGTTATATTTAGAGGAGGTGTACCCGCTTTTGCGCGTAGGGATAATGGAAAACCATTTCGTAAAAAACAACCCTCAGTACACGTGACCGAGATTCGAACCTAGATCTCCCCATCATCGGCAGTCTAGTCTACTGCGAGAGTAGCGTGTTGGACCGTTCTGCCACCGGAGCGTGTGTTATAAAGTTGAAGAGAAATAATATCTGAGGGTACGTGAATCAAAATGGTTGAATCCCACTGGTATATGATGTGTTCATGGTTTATAGCGGCTCTATCTCTATTTTTCAGTCGGTACTTACTGATCACCGTGGGTTTACGGCTTCTCTGGCTCGGTCAATACATCTCCTAATATCACTCCACAGGTTTAGAATGATCCCCCATTAGCATGCGATCACACACCTGCAGCGTGGCGGATGGACACGCGCATTGATATAATAGTCCCCTCCCCCTCTTTCCCATATACCAATGTAACAACGCAATACTGTTATATAGTACGTACATGTGTGCATCCATGAACAAAACAAATAGTACAACTCCAAACTACGGCGTTTTTTAAAAAACTACAATCAGAACTCTCATAGTAAGGACCTTTTGAAAAAAATACCAATGCCCTTTTATGTTGTCAAAATTGATAACATGCTACTATTTTTAGCGTTATTTTAGGGGTGTTTATATTATACATCTATTATCGTGTGGTTTTACAGACATAAAGCCTTGTTTATTATGTAACTGGTTGGACCAAAACTGCTGACCAACAGGTTGGATGTCAATATAAGAGGAAAAGTAACCCGCTTTAATATATGACAACTTGTTAGGCCAACATCTTAGGTACCTCCTCTAGTTTTTAATCAATCTACACATTTTTGGCCACGGAGGACGACGTATTACTTTCCATTTATTGATTGATCGATCTTAGTAGTCTTGGGGTACAGCTCTAACCTCAGAACACGATTTTTATGGGTTCAAGGGGTCAACGGATCTTCCTTGAGCAATAAAAATCTGTAGCACAACTTCCTTCGTAGGGGAGGTAAAGCCGTCGGTCCTATGTCGATTATGGCATGTAACAGAACCCTGGAAGGGATGTGAAAATACCTTTTACCGGTAAAATTGGTAGGCCCTTTCATCTCTCATTCATAATAATAATAATTAGCTCCGCGTCTTACTACCCGTTCGGGTTATACGCTTTAAGTACTAATCACCCTAATGGATTAGGAATTGGAAAGGTTGAATTAGAGGAAGTGAACCCGCATTTGCGTGGAGATAAAGTGGAAAATCATTTAGGAAAAACCACCCCCAGTTCACCCGACCGAGATTTGAACCTTCATGTCCCCGTCTTCAGCAGTCGAGCTCAACACGACTAGCGCGTTAGCCAACTACGCCACCGAGGCGGGTCTCATTCATAATAAATTCTCGTGTACTAATATTGTCAGTCAGTTCAGAAATTGCACGTTAAATATCTCGAATAAATAAATGTATTGTGTTAGAAAGAAGTATATTCTTGCAGAAAAAACACAAACGGAAACAAGGTTGGGAATTTTGATGATTTTTTTTTTTTTTGCTGGATGTAGAATTAAAAGTACATATTTGGGATTAATAAATCATGTGGGCTGTTTATTTTCTACAATTATTGAGCCAACCCAACACAGCAAGTTGGTCCTGACCGGTTTTTCCATCTCCAACGTTGCCATAAA